>JAODAL010007851.1:0-122132 GCA_025379985.1 Phyllomedusa bahiana | reverse complement strand
GCCCGGGGGCCCCCAGCGGCCTCATCTTGCTCCATTAAAGCGGCGTAGCGGCCAAAATACAGATCAATATGCCCCTGGGAGGCATCTGTGGGGATAGTTGAGGCAGATTTCCCCTTTTTGTGCGTTTTCCCCATTCTGATCAGGCAGATGAAGCTAGATGCTCAGTACATAGGCTGGGAGCTCACAATCATGCGTCCTTACTCGGCCATGTCAAGCCACACCCTTTCCGGCACTTTTTAAATGTGGGGGTCATGCAGGTTTGGGGCTCATGCTGTGGCCCAGGACAGGGATATTCAATGTCCAGTTCAAGTAAGATGATGGTTCAAATCATACTGCCTTCTGGCACTTTTCAATTTGTGGGTGATGCAGGTTTCAGGGTCAGGCTGTGGTACAAGACAGGGATAGTGAATGGTCTGTGACTTTTTTTCTGTGACTTTTATAACCTAAGTGTGTTGCCTAAGATGTAGCACGTATCCATTTGACTGTTGTGGATGTTAATTTCAGCTTCTCCAGCCTTGTTTGGGTGTAATAATGAAGGTGTTGTTGCTCTCCCATAAACTTTAATGGTCATCGCTCATAATCGACGCTCACTATCGAAAAACCTTATCGATAGCGGCCGACTATCGACTATCGATCGATCTCGATAGCCAACGCAATCGCTCAACACTATTTATCACCTAAGTTTATGTCATATGTTTGTTTTTCATGAGGTTCTCTAAATCGTCAAGACGATGTTGACGCCGACCCATAGACTGAAATGGGAGAGTAAGATAAAACTTCTGACTTAAAACACAACTTTACGTCACGTGCTTATTTCCCATTAAGATCTTTAAGTCTTCAAGCTGATGTTTACGGGTGACCCATAGACTGAAATTGGAAAATAACAAAAAACTGATGACAAGTAACAGGACTTTGTCATATGACTGTTTCCCATGAGGATCTCTAAGGGCGACATTTCCCAAAAGTTGTGTCCGTACGCCAGTTTGAATGCAGCATAAAGTATCGTACACTCGAAATGTATTTCCTAATTTGTTCTGCGCTTGTTTTGTAAAGTGGTTGTATTTGTCGGAATGTTTTAGGCGTTGCGCCTTTTTCGGCGAGTGTGTTGCTTGGGGCGCCTGTTTGGGCGCTCCGGCTTGTATACCTCAAAATTAGACGCATTTTTTAGTTCTACGCATTTGTTAACGGCACGTAGGTATTGTTTGGAGTGCATGACGACCTCGCGGCGCATGTATGGATTGGAGTGCATGCTTGTGCACCCTTTCTGGCTCCCTAAAAATTTTTGTGATAATTGTTTTTGGGGCGTATTTGTAAATTAGGCACATTTGGCATTTCAGCAGAGTTGGGAGCAACAGTCAACATCAGAGCATGATCTACAACTTCAACCAGCAGCCAGAAATAAGTACAGGAAGAAGTTCTGCAATGAACCCCGGAGCAAAAAATTAAAAGGGGGCACATTTGCAAAGCGCCAGGTTATGCGCTAACATTATCGAACACATCAATGCACTGAACTTTTGTCATCCACGAATGAAAGTTCGGACAATGCAAATCTGACGCACCAGCCAGAAAAAAAGGCGAACACACTCACGCACGTCAAAATGCGACGATGCGCCTAAAATCACACATAGAAAGCAGCCGACAGTGTAAGCCCCATACGAATGTGGCGCAAACGTACGGCTAAAAAAGGTGCATACAGCCACACAAAAGATGGCGTACAATGCGCCGACAACCACCGTACACTGGGAGTACACTACAAAATCCGGAGACACATACGCCAAAAAACCAACGTTGTCGTGTTGGGACATGTCGCCCTAAGTCTTCAAGACGATGTTGATGCCGACCCATAGACTGAAATGGAAGAGTAATAGAAAATACCTGACTTATAACCTGACTATATGACAGGAGCTTGTTCGCCATGAGGATCGCCAAGTTTTCAAGGTGGTGTTCATAGCTGACCCAGAGACTGAGACAGGAGAGTAACAGAGAATTCATGACTAGTAACAGGACTTCATCATATGTTTGTCTCTCATGAGGATCTCTAGGCCTTCGAGCTAATGTTTATGGCCGACCCATAGACCTAAATGGGAGAGTAAGAAAAAACTCATGACTAGTAACATGATTGTATGTCAGATGTTTGTTTCCCATGAGCATCTCAGAAGTCTTCAATTCTTCAATGCCACAAAGGCATTTCATTCCGGGTTTTTCCTGCTTCAGTTTTCCGTGTGCTCAGACATGAGGATTTTTATTTTTTTTTTTGGTCTCGATGCACATATCTGATTGAGGTTTCTTTTTTTCTTTTTATTTATTTGCACTGTTTGACTAACTGCTAAGGAGTATAGAAGATGGGAGTAGAATGACAGCACCTGGGGTTGAACACTCACTCAGCTATGAGTGTGAGTGATTACTAAAATGTACAGAGGATATGTCAGGGACTGGTCAGGGGCACACGAACAGACACCAACAGAGTGAGGCCCTGACACTGGTCCCAAACACTGTCCATGCCTTTTGGGGGTGCCCGACTCCTCAATAGGTCGGCCCCAACCAGAAGACTAGGAGCTACACTGATTAAGTGCAGACACAAGACACAGATAAACAAAGACAGAACACAATAAAGAGGGGTCAGACTAGCCAGGTCAAAACCGGTTGGGCGCAGCAGTACCAAATCACTGAGAAAGAGAATAGTCAGTAGCACAGCAGGGTCAAATACAGAAAAGGCAAATGCAAAAGGAAGGGCTAGCTACAAGCAAAAGACCTCTATAGCAGGCACAGGTGACTGGTGAAGGCATCCTTAAATAGGTAAGCAGCGGACACAGAACAAAGGTGATTGGTGGAAGAAACACAAAACTAGATAGGGAAACACGGCTGTCAATTAAGGAGAAACACTGGTTAACTGAAAGAGTGCTGGAGGATTCCAGGCCACGGGCATTGGCCAGGAATCCATTACCTACAGAGAAAGAAGGACCAGTTCACACTGGTGAATAAGAATAAAAGGGATTACGTTAAAAACCATGGTTTTCGTCGTACCGGCCGTGGCCGGCGACCAGAGCCAACAGCAGGGGGTGTGTCAGGCACAATCATGACAGGATAGGAGTAGAATGATAGTAGCTGGGGTTGAACACTTACTCAGCAGTGAGTGTGTATGATTATTAAAATGTACAGATTATGGGAGTATAATGATAGTAGCTGGGGTTGAACACTCACTCAGCAGTGAGTGTGAGTGATTACTAAAATGTACAGAGGATAGGAGTAGAATGATAGTAGCAGGGGTTGAACACTTACTCAGCAGTGAGTGTGTATGATTATTAAAATGTACAGATTATGGGAGTATAATGATAGTAGCTGGGGTTGAACACTCACTCGGCAGTGAGTGTGTGATTACTAAGTAGTGCATAGGCTGGGAATAGAATGACAGCACCTGGGGTTGAACACTCAATCAGCATTGAGTCTGTGTGATTACTAGGCAGGGAAGAGAGCTGTCTGAGAGGGGATGTCTGATCATGAGCTATACACTATGGATAACTAAGGTAGCAACTAATATAGTACAGAATTTTTAACCCCTTAAGGGTAGATCTTCGTTTTTTCCTGCCCGCCTTCCAAGAGACATAACATTTTTTATTTTTCCTTCTATATGGACATATAAAGGGTTTGATTTTGCGGGACAAGATGTAGAAACAGTCAATCACTGTACCATAGAATATACTGGGAATCCACAACAAAAATTCCACATGGGTCAAGATATAAAAAAAATCTACTTGCGCAATGTTTCGTGCTTCTGTTCCTGTCTGTATGTTTTGCACTTTGGCCACCATCAGGCTCTTCTTCCAGGCCACCGTCAGTTCTTCTTGTCTGTTATGTTCTGTGTTTTGTCATAGTACCTGGCACGTCTCCTGGTCCCTTGCCCTCTGTTAGTATAGTGCTTTGTCTGGGCGCTTCTGACCTGTCCTGGTCAGTTGACTGCTCTGGGGTCACACCTGGCAGCCATTGGGGCTAAGCCTTCCTTACTATCTAAAGCTTGGTGCAAAACCCAATATCACCTTAGTCACGCCCCCTCGGAGCAAGACCAGTAGTGACATAGTAGGTTCATTACCCACAGTGAAAACATGACAAGAACTTTATGTCAGACACTTGTTTCCTATGAGATTGCCAAGTGTTGGAGCTGATGTTTGTAGCTAAACCAGACAGGTTCTTTGCACATTGGCAACCGTTCATGTCAGGGTTCATATCAGATGAGGAGATTGCTCATCTTGTATCTCTATTCAGGTATTCCAGTTGGTACCTGAAGCCTGTTCTTTCGGGAACGTTGGGAAGACTTAAACTTTCATAACGGACCCTGGGGTGAAGAGGGAAAGGGTTCAGGCACTACCCCCAACTCCCCATTTACATAAGCTCTCAAAAAAACCCTTCCCCCCTTCACCTGCCACGTAATCACTTGACCTTTTTGACAACTTACTCACTTGCCCCCAAAACTCCCAAAAAGCACTAGCATCTCGATACAAAAGGGAGAATTGGTAGGGAAAGCATCGGGGCCTGGGGGGTACCCCCCTCTTCTGGGCCGGGGTTAAAAAATTGAAAGTTTAAATTGTTAAGGTGTTAACATTTTTTTTCTCCATTTATCTGTGTTTTTTCCCCTTATTTGTCCCGGAATATCGACGACTAGCAACACAGATGACTGTGTTTGTAAAAATGGGTGTGCGACTTGACTGGTTTCTTATGTAAAGGGGATGCTCCAGATCCGTGCCCAGACCCACGTTGCTTCGATAGAAAACCCGATGGGCAGAAATACCCACTTCGGGGTGTGGGTCGGGGAGCGTCACCTAGGAAGGAAAAACAGTAAAGTCTTCAAGGAAGTGATTTGCACTCACCATTAGAGGCTGAGAATCATGCACCTGGACCTCCGCAAGCAACACACTGCTGTGTAGCACTTCCGACATAGGAAATGAAACCTGGTATGGATGCCACATCCCGACCCCATACTAGTAGGAGGTCGTCGATGTAGCGCCCACACCAGACGATAGATCCTGTAAATGGATTACCGTATATACTCGAGTATAAGCCGAGTTTTTCAGCCCAAAAAAAGAGCTGAAACACTCTACCTCGGCTTATACTCGAGTCAATGTCGGAGCTCGGGCGCTGCGATGGCCCGGGCGCCGACAGGGACGCTTCAGTTCTAAGCGGCTCCTCAGGGAGCGCAGATACCTGACCACCGAGTACAGCGCACAGTGTCCGGGTGCTGCGCTGGCCCGGGCACTGTCCGCGATCCCTTCATCTACATGCGGCTCCTCCGGAGCGCATATAGGTGAAGGGATACCACTGCGGAGCACAGAGCGAGCGCTCCCTGCTCCGCAGTGGACTCCGGGCGTCTGCGGCCGCCCGCAGTTTCCGGCACAGGCAGGTGTGTCATCATGCTGCGTGCGCGGCCTGATGACGTCACCCGCCTGTGCCGAGAAGATGCAGGAATCGCGCGGGAGGCCGGAGCAGCGAGGAGGCGGAGCGGCGAGGGAGACGGAGCAGCGGGGAACCAGGTAAGTGATTGTTTTTGATTTATTTAAACTGCCTATGCCTGCCTACAGCTGCCTATACCTGCCCTATATCTGCGTACAGCCGGCCCTACAACTGCCTATACCTGCCTACAGCTGGCCCTATACCTGCCCTACACCTGCCTAGAGCTGGCCCTATACCTGCCTACAGATGCCTATACCTGCCCTACAGCCAGCCCTATACCTGCCCTACAGCCAGCCCTATACCTGCCTACAGCCGGCCCTATACCTGCCCTACACCTGCCTAGAGCTGGCCCTATACCTGCCTACAGATGCCTATACCTGCCCTACAGCCAGCCCTATACCTGCCTACAGCCGGCCCTATACCTGCCGACAGCTGGCCCTATACCTGCCTACAGCTGGCCCTATTCCTGCCTACAGCTGGCCCTATACCTGCCTACAGCTGGCCCTATACCTGCCTACAGCTGGCCCTATACCTGCCTACAGCCTGCCCTATACCTGCCTACAGCTGGCCCTATTCCTGACTACAGCCTGCCCTATACCTCCCAACATATGGCCCTATACCTGCCTACAGCTGGCCCTATACCTGCCTACAGCTGGCCCTATACCTGCCTACAGCCTGCTCTATACCTGCCTATGGGGCCATATACCTGCCTATTACCTGTCTATGGGGCCATATACCTCCCTATTACCTGCGTATGGGGCGAAATAGCTGCCTATAATCTGCTTATGGGGGACATATAACTGCCTATTACATGCCTATGGGTCCATATACCTGCCTATACCTGCATATAGGGCCATATATCCGCCTATAATTGTCTATGGGGGACATTAAACTGCCTATGTAATTTTATTGGTATCCATTTTTATTTTTAAAATTCACCAGTAGCTGCTGCGTTTTCCACCCTAGGCTTATACTCGAGTCAATAAGTTTTCCCGTTTTTTTTGGGGCAAAAGTAGGTGCCTCGGCTTATACTCGGGTCGGCTTATACTCGAGTATATACGGTATGTTTGCTATAGATGACCTGCTGCTCCCACCAGGCCATCATCAAATTCACCATGGAAGGTGAAGCCGTAGCTCCCATGGGGACTCCTTGCAGTTTTAGGTAAAAATCTCCATTAAATTAAAAAAACATTTTTTGTTTTTTTATTTGTCTTGTACCTTCCATGTATGTGGATTTGTTAGTGCTTTCATACATTTTTGCATATTATTCCCACTGCAAGTCGCTGGTCCCGATACACGTTTATTGGACTGTTTCTAGGAAGGAAAAAAGTTGTGCTGGTGACCGGTTGCGGTCTATGTGAGACTCGATAATGTGACGAGTGGTGACCCGTCCCTGCTGCGCTCAGGGAGCGTTGTGCCGCGGTCTGCGGGCGCACTCGCTCCCACGGGCGCACAGACTTACCTGACCATGCTCCTGCTGCTTCTCTCCGGACTTCCGGATGGTGCGCGCAGTCCCGCTTCCTAGGGCGTGCGCGCGCCGGCTCTCTCGGATTTAAAGGGACAGTGCGCCGGTAATTGGGGTTGCCGGCCGCTGACTCTATTTAAGGGCTCCACCTGTTCCTGGACTCTGCTGAATCCATAGTGCCCTATCCTATGAGAGGAAGCCTGCTTAACGTTCCGGTTGCTCGATCCGTGTACCAGTTCCTTCGGCTTACGTCTCCTGACCACGAACCTTTGCTGCCTGCCCTGACCTCTTGGCCCGTCCCCGACTACGAGTTTGCCTGTCAATTTGGTACTTCGTTGCACCTCGGCTGCCACTGCAAGCAAGTCGCGTCAGGGGTATCGACCTGGTGGAATTCCGCCGCAGCAAGTCCATCCCGCTTTGTGGCGGGCTCTGGTGAAAGCCAGGACCCACTTAGACTCAGCTCCCTGGTGTGGCCCGTACCACCGCCTGCGGTGACCCAGCGGATCCACTACCTATGTCCGTTACAGATAAGAGACGTTGAAGGTGTTTTACGTTTGCGCAGATTACAAGAAACAAAAAGTTTTGCTCATATTCTTTATCTCTATCTCCGGTACAACAAAATGCTCATGTATATGATTTGATTTCATGTTGTATATTGTAAAGTCTATATTATATTCGAAAAATCAATAAAAAGAGTTTAAAAAAGAAATGGAAGAGTAACAAAAAACTCATGACTAGTAACATTCCTTTAGGGCATGTCCCCACGGCACGGGTTTTTTGGCCGGTTTTTCAGCTGGTTTGCGGTTTTTCAGACCGCCTGAAAAAGCGTCCGAAAACGAGCAAAATTGTGCTCTATGGAAAACCCGTGCAGCAGTCCCCACTGCACGGGTTTTTCCGTCGGCAGTTTTTTCCGTCCCCGCGGTCCTGGCCGCAAGACATTCTACTGCACATTCTTCCGTCCGGTTTTCGGACGGAATATGTGCAAATGAATGTGAAGGGGGAGGGCTTTTCTCCGCTCATCGTGGAGAAAAGCCACCCCTCCTCCCCCCCGCAGCCGTGGAGAGGGCCGGTAAACCGGCCGGTATTTGTCCTGTACAGTGGGGATGCAGCCTTATTATATGGTAAGGTTGTTTTTCCCCATGAGGATTTTTAAGTCTTCAAGACAATGTTTATGGCTGACCCACAGATGGAAATAGAGTAACACAACCCTTCTGACTTATAACATGACTTTGCACCAGCCATTTGTTAAAACCAAGAAAACCACATTAAAAAGAGAGAACTAGAAAGAGAAATCACCTGTGAAGCAAAGGAGGATGAAAGGAAACAATATTGTATCATAACTACTGCTATTAAACCGCAGATATTTAAAATGTTATTGCAAAATTTTCAATCAACAGAGTGCTGAACAAAGGATTTTAGGATGAGATGATCAAGAGTACAAACTAATGGAGCCATTAAAAGGCGAGCACCTAAGGCGATACATTATGAACATACTTAGTATTTTTTTAAGCTAATGTTAAAATAAGTACAGTTGTGTGTGAGCCCAAAGCAAGGCAATTTGCAATTATTTCTCTCCACATTGTGCTTACAGGAGTTTAACTTTCTGTATACAGTAGGTCTGCAAAAAGCTCATTGTATAAAGAGTCATTTTAAGGGGCTCAAGATCTTAAAGGGAATGTGTCATCAAAAAAATGAGTCAATGTTTAAGTCTCATTTTTATGTTAAACACATTTTTTAGGAATTTGTGGTTGTTTTTTTTTACATTTTTCATATCACTTTCAATATGTTTTAATAATTCTTAAGTCTTGCAGTTTTCACTTTTGCCCCTAGGCCTTGTTTGCACTGATTTAAAAGCAGTAAGAAAGATGCTTTACAGCAGCATCACACAAAAAGGAGACTTAAGACTGACTAAGTCCAATTCACTTCTATGAGATGCTTCTAGTCATGCTCTGTGACCTGGGAAGGAGTCACTGTGCAGGGAGGTGAATGGGTGAACTGTGACTATCTCCTCTTGTGACTGGTCGACCCTGTGTTATCTATTCACACTGGTGTCTCCTTTCAGTTTGACCCTCTTTGTGCTGATAATGAGCAGACAAGTGAGAATCTTTCTGTACAGAACAGGAAGTGTCAAACTATTATTGGGCTTAGCGGCCAAAGTGAAAACTGCAGGACTTAAGAATTATTAAACAATATTGAAATTGATATGGAAAATAAAAAAAAAACACCAAAAATTCCTAAAAAAATGTGTTGAACATAAAAATGTGAGTTTAACAATAAGTCATTTTTGATGACACATTCCCTTTAAATTGCGTTGACGCTATTTGTTTGGTAAAAATGGGGAAAACAAAGGGTCCTGAGTTATAATAGGAAAGAGACAACTGTGCCGCACACTTATAGTGGATGGCGGGTGCTCAGTGAACAGCCCAACGGCTGTAGTCCAGAATATAGAAAAATCCACGGCGCTCTTTATGTAATTGCAGAAAAGGTTTAATTAACAAAAGCTGATGTCCAAGAGTAACTCTCCGTTCAAATGTATACAATGCATAGAAGATTTAACAAGAATTGCCCCATGGTCCAACGTTTCGACCGAAACTGGCCTTCATCAGGGAACGAGAGGTGGGGAAGAGCAGGAGTGTAGGAGCGCGTCAATGAGTGTGATGAAGGCCAATTTCAGCTGAAACGTTTGACCATGCGGCAATTCGTGTTAAATCTTCTATGCATTGTATACATTTGAATGGAGAGTTACTGTTGGATATCAGCTTTTGTTAATTAAACCTTTTCTGCAATTACATAAGGAGCGCCGTGGACTTTTTGATATTCTGTCCTGAGTTATAATGGGAGCAGTGGTTTTTCTTCAATATACTATTCAGTTTAATTACCTTTAAATGAGTTTCCCACTTGCAATAAGTTTTATTAGTCCAAGATAACTAAATCAATGAATAAGGGTTAGACCAATCAGAAAGAAGTAATGGCTACTTTTTACAAATGTCCGGAAAACTTCTACTATTTTGTCTTTCCTGCATATTAGATCAGATATGAAACTAATGCTGCGAGATCAACTTAAAGGGGTTGTCTCACTACAAAGATTAGCTTTCAAAATGTAGGGAACACCAAATGAAGACGTTTTCCAAATATATTGCTTTGTTCATCTTTTTTTTGTTAAGGAGCTACAAATGATTTTATCACCTTCTGAGGGCTTTCTAGTTTCCCAAGTGACCGACCTGTGTACTCCTTCTCCCCTGCTGTTTGTTCTGTCTGATAGCAGGGAGTGACATCTTCACACAGGTCGAGGCTGGCAGTCTGAGAGCTTGTGTGTTATCTGATCTTTCAGACAAAAGACAGTAATTACTGTTTATTTTAGCTCAGCAGCTTCACCTGTCCTGGTAGAAGGTAATTTATCTAATCTAGACTAATAAACATAATAAACAGAGAAGTCTGAATACACAGAGCTCATATGCTAATTGCAGACAGCTTGACCAGGAAGTGACAGAGCAAAGCAACATTATTTCATTCATGCGTCCTATAAAACTTTGAGATGAGACAACACCTTTAAACAACTTTCAGGGCAGATCGACCAGCTATGCAGGGCAGCCTGAGCTAAAGGCAGTTTCCTAATTTTAGCTTCGCCATAAAGTTTTCTAGTTTTGTTATTTGTTGGGTGGTGTAGGGAAAGCAGGGTTATTGTAGGTTATAGGTTCCAGAAGAGATAGGTTTCTAGGTTGCTTTTGAAGCTAGTGAAAGTGTAGGAGAGTTAGAGGGGGAGTTTCCTAATGTTAGCTTCTTTATAAAGTTCTCTGGTTTTGGCAGCATGGTGTGTATTGCATTGATTTGACCTGTGAGATTGTTTCTAGTTTTTGTATTTTCTTCTATTATTAGTATATTTTGTTTGTATTGTCTTGCCTGATGACAACTTCCTGGTCTGCTTGTTTATTTCTTTAATTTTTATATTCTCAGTTTTGTCAGTGTTTATGTGCTGTGTTTGCTCTTGATTGTCTGTGGATTCTAGAGTCCTCTTTCTTGCGTCAGGGTTAAATGTAGCTTAGGGATATTTTCAGGGACAGACAAAGGTCAGTGGTGTCTGATGGTCAGCATCAGGGTAAGATATAGGGAAAGATTCAGAAAGTAAATGGTTACATTTTATGAATGGCAAGAATCCTTTTGCCTTTTTTTCTACTTTATTTTAGATCAGATATGAGACTAATGCTATGTAACCACCTCAAGTGACTTTCAGGACAGATCAGCCAGCTATGCAGCGCAGCCTGAGCTTGTTAGGAGGGGAGTTTCCTAATTTTAGCTTCTCTATAAAATTATCTGATTTGGGCAGCATGGTGTTGATTCCATAGTTTAGTCCTGTGAGATTGTGTCTAGTTTCTGGAGCTTTGATTATTAGTATATCTTGTTTGTCTCATCTTGCCTGATGACAACTTCCTGGTCTGCTTGTTTATTTCTGGAATTTTTATATTCTCAGTTTTGTCAGTGTTTATGTGTTGTGTTTGGTATTGGTTGTCTGTGGGTTTTAGAGTCCTTTTACTTGTGTCAGGGTTAAATGTAGCTTAGGGATATTTTCAGGGACAGAAAAGGGTCAGTGGTGTCTGGTTGTCAGCATCAGGGTAAGATATAGGGAAAGATTCAGAAAGTAAATGGTTACATTTTAAGAATGGCAGGCATCATTTTGCCTTTTTTTCTACTGTACTTTAGAACAGATATGAGACTAATGCTATGTAACCATCTCAAGTGACTTTCAGGACAGGATCAGCCGGCCATGCGGTACAGCCTGAGCTTGTTCGAACGGGAGTTTCCTTATTTTAGCTTCTCTATAAAGTTCTCTGGTTTGGGCAGCATGGTGTGGATTTAATTGTTTAGACCTGTGAGATTGTGTCTAGTTTCTGGAGCTTTGATTATTAGTATATCTTGTTTGTCTCATCTTGTCTGATGACAGCTTCCTCGTCTGCTTGTTTATCAGTGTTTATGTGCTGTGTTTGCTCTTGGTTGTCTGTGGGTTATAGAGTCCTCTTGCTTACGTCAGGATTAAATGTAGCTTAGGGATATTTTCAGGGACAGAGAAGGGTCATTGGTGTCTGGTGGTAGAGTCAGGGTAAGTTCTAGGAAAAGTTTAAGAAAGAAGTACAAAATGGCTACTTTTTGTAGAGGCCTTTTGCCTTTGCTTCTACTGCATTTTAGATCAGATATGAGGCAAATGCTATGTAACCACATCAAGCGACTTTCAGGACAAATCAGCTGACCATGCTGAGCTTGTTATTATTATTATTATTATTTATTTTAGAGCACCATTAGTTCCAGGGCACTGTACATTCGAGTGGGGTTGCAAACATGGCATATGTCAAACAAAGTACAGTGACAACAATAATTGACTAAGAGGGAGAGGAACCCTGACCAAGAAGGATTACAATCTACAAAGGAGGTGGAAAGAGACAGAAGGTAAGGGACAGAAATATTTGTTGGGTGGTGTAGGGGCAGCAGAGTTTTTTTAGGTTATAGGCTCCAGAAGAGATAGGTTTTTAGGTTACTTTTGAAGCTAGTGAAAGTGGAGGAGACTTAGAGGGGGAGTTTCCTAATGTTAGCTTCTCTATAAAGTTCTCTGGTTTTGGCAGCATGGTGCGTATTGCATTGGTTTGTCCTATGAAACTGTTTCTAGAGCCTTGATCATTAATATATCTTATTTGTCTTGTCTTGCCTGATGACAATTTCCTGGTCTACTTGTTTATTTCTTTAATTTTTATATTCTCAGTTTTTATCAGTGTTTATGTGCTGTGTTTGCTCTTGGTTGGCTGTGGGTTCTAGAGTCCTCTTGCTTGCATCAGGGTTAAATGTAGCTTAGGGATATTTTCAGGGGCAGATAATAGTGCCAGTGCTGTCTGGTGTTAGAGTCAGCGTTAGGGAAAGATCTAGGGAAAGCTTCAGAAAGAAGTAGTAAATGGCTATGTTTTACAAGTGGCAGGAATCCTTCTACCAATTCATATTCTCCTGCATATTACATCAGATACGAGACAATTGCTTGCACCTGCCTTAAACAATTTTCAGGGCAGATCAGCTGACCATGCAGCGCAGCCTGAGCCTGTTAGAGGGGGAGTTTCCCAATGTAAGTTTCTATATAAAGTTCTCAGGATTTAGTAGCATAGTGCAAATTTCATTGGTTTGTCCTGTGAGGTTGTGTCCAGTCTAGAGCCTTGATTATTAGTATACCTATCTTGTTTGTCTAGTCTTGCCTGATGACTTTTTTTTTAGTCCACTAATTTATTTCTAGAATTCTTACCTTCTTAGTTTTCTTAGACTTCATGTGTTGTGTTTGGTCTTGGTTGTCTGTGAGTCCTAAAGTCCTCTTGCTTGTGTAAGGGTCAGTTTCAAGTTAGGCATAGTTTAAGAGGCAAAGTAGGGTCAGTTGTGTCTGGTGGTAGAAACAGCATTAGGGTAAGATCTAGGGAGAGAACCAGGGAGAATTAGTCAAATTTAATTTCAGGCCCCTATCCACAGTATAGGTAGTAGAAAGGTGGTGGCTGCTCAAGTGGAAGAACCATCAGGCCCGTATATCCACGGCATCCACGGCACTCCAAGATAAATTCCTTGAAAGTAGATTTATTTACAATAGGTAGAAAGTCTCGTATTCAAAAACACCTCCATATATTGACATTATCTCTGGCCTGTTAAGCACATGTTCCAAATACTTCATCTGTTCTAAATAGAAAAGTGCATTTATGCTGGTGCACAGATTCCGTCATGACGTTTTGGCAATTTTGCCTTTATGAATGCACACCATCTGACTTCCCACCATCCCTATAAAATGTTTCTACGTTCCTTTCACCATTTACTCCTTCTGCTGGATCAACAGCTCCCATAGCCTCTGCAGCGCTGCTTGTGAGTACTCGTGACTAGACTGGAGTGTTAAACTGGCGATCACTAGGCTTTTTCTTGCTGGGAGAGGTGGTCTTTTTATGAATTCCTGTGGTCCTTCAGAACAAAAGATTAGGCTCCTATTTTATCTGTAGGTTATGCATTTCTGTCCATCACTTCTCTGTCTATAAAACCATCATATCCCAACATGCATAACGTTCACAGACAACATCTTCTGCATTGGCCAACACTTTGGCTAAAGTTCACGCCTTGGAGTGGAGCCCTCATTCTTCACCCTCAATCCTCACAAGTGGGTTTGGACTCTGCTGTGGAGAACTCTCAGGTCACTACACTCTCGCGGTAACAGTTGTTGTGCAAGTGTGTTACAGAAGGCTCAGGCAGAGACATGGTCACACAGAAGGACAGCGCAGGTGGTGTACCTTCATAAGCGAGTCACAGCCAGAAGGTCAGGGACAGGCTGCGTTCAATCGTAAACAGGTCAAGAATAGTCAAAGGTCCATACCGGAAATCGCACAGAATAGCACTTACTAACAACAGCTGTATACACCAATAATCTGGCAGTGGGCTGGTGGAGGTGCCCCCTTAAATATCCAAAGGTGGCATGGGATAAGTCAGAGAAACTGGGTGACACACAATAACCCTTCACACTGCCAAGAGTGCCCTAGAAGCGAACTGGCAGAAGAGACACTGAAGGACCAGAGACAGAGGAAGCTATGCGACATGGCCATAAAGCGCATGAGTGCACCCGCGACTCAGCAGATTAGCTGTGCCATGGCTAGTGACAAGAGGTGCGGTGAAAGATGGTGCAAAAAGAATGCTGAATAATGATTTAATAAATCGCTGCCATCAGTTATCTATCACCCATTGGCACCCAAGTGCAAGTGCAGGTTCTTCCAGACAACAATCACTTCTTTAAGTTCAGATTAAATCTAAACAAGTTTTGCTCACACCCAACAAACCCCCAGGCAATAAAGGCAACTAGTTTGTTTCTCCTGTATTTCTTCCAAGCCCTGTATTTGAAAATGTATGGTTGGAGTAAGACTCCTCTAACCATGGTCAGGAATAAATGTGCACATGCTATAGGTAGCCTATGTAACTGATATAACGAGAGGGAGTCTATTCCTAGGTAATTAGGGTGGTCTTATTGTGGAGTGAGAGCTTCCATCGGGATGTTGTCTTCACAAGTTTTGCAATTGTAGCAAACACGGAAACCTCAAATGAACTATTAACAGAAAGTATGGAGAAAGTTTATTTCATGTAAAACCCAAAATGGGCCGCTTTCTCTACCTGGAGAGAAAAAAAGATTCAATATTCAGAGACGAAAAGCCTCCTTCACCATGAGAACTGTGGAATTGCCGCCTCAGGCTCTCGCCAAGCTGGAACAGGTGAGGGTTCAGGAAAGGCTTTGATAACCCCTTACTACTAAATAATATTATGTATGGAGCCGTATAAAACATCTAGATCCAGTCTGATGGCAACTTTGGGATCAGGAATGAAATCTTGCTTTAGGGCAGATTGGTTCTTGCCTTACGGGTTCCAAATAGTGTTGATCGATTTAATCGAGAACAGTGAAAATTGTGATCGAGTTGATTTTTCGTTCTGATTTTTTCAGGTAAAATCAGGTAAAAATTCCAATTTTACCAGGAAAAATTGTTTCGACCATATTCGAAAAATCGTCTTGATCTCGATTTTTGGAAAATCGATCATCTCTAGTTCCAAAGTCTACATCAGTAGGGGAAGCTTAGCTTAAAAAAATCCCTCTCCCCTCCCTTCATCCAAATCTTTGGCCACTCTTGGTTGAACTTGATCGACAAATGTCTTTTTCAACCGTACTATATAACTTGTATGACAATCAGATGGGGACCTTGGCTGTTAGGACAGTTGAGGTCAGAGGCGTCTTCTGATAGAGGGCACAGTTTGGCTTTGCAGCCCCCATTCCTCTAAGTACCTCATTGTGTCAAATGCCTGAATGCTAAGTCTATTTTCTGTCAATGTTTATGTATTTGAATAACCGCAGTAGACAAAAAAAAAAAAAAACCTCAGTCCTATTCATCTGGAGTAATAGCTGATGAATTGCATCAAGACCATGAGCGTTCACTTTCACAAAGACCCATTCTCTTCTGATGTGTCCTCTTTAAAAATTGCTGCATTTTAGAAGGTTTAGAGCTAAATGTACGCTACGGGGCAACACACACAGGGATGTTTTTAAGGAGTTGACAAATTGATTTGATCTGTTTTAGAATTGTCTACCATGAATTATTATTATAAGTTGGAAGAGCCTACATAACGTGCTGCTCAGACGGGAGAGAAAAGGAAAGAGAAGGCGCTTTTCTTCTATTACTGTTATTTTGAATTCATTTTCGGAGACATGACTCTTTAGTAGGCATTAGAACCCCACAGGAAGCTAAAGCCAGTTATTGTATCGGTGTTATTTTCACCCCCTATTGTGCAGAATGTTGCTGCCTTGATGAAAATGCAGAAGATTACAAAGAAAATCAGGGCGTGCATTGTCCTTGTCCATCTTTCCCACAAAGCGTTTTCTTTCATCGGAGTTTGCTGTATGTTTCCTCTAAAAGTAATTTCCACGAATCTTCCTTCCTGTCAAATTACACAGAGTTTAAACTTGACCGTTTTCTAAAGTATGTGCAAACAAAACTTGGTAGAAACAAATACAGATTCACAATACAAGTGAGATTGTTTCATGGGGCTCATAGTGAAAGCCTTCAATGTTATAAATTTCATAAAACTTTGATTGTACTGACCACTGGGACCCCACACTCTTCACATGAATGGCCTAGTAATCTTGTGGCCCACCAGTGGAGGTGATTCTTGGGGCCCACCAGTGGAGTTTTTTCTTGAGGCCACCAGTGGAGTGGATTCTTGGGGCCCACTAGTGAAGTTGATTCTTGGGGCCACTAGTGGAGATGATTCTTGGGGCCACCAGTGGAGTTGATTCTTGGGGCCCATCAGTGGAGTTGATTCTTGGGGCCACCAGTGGAGCTGATTCTTGTGGCCCACCAGTGGAGTTGATTCTTGGGGGCCACCAGTGGAGATGATTCTTGGGGCCACCAGTAGAGTTGATTATTGGGTACCACCAGTGGAGTTGATACTTGTGGCCCACCAGTGGAGTGGATTCTTGGGGCCCACCAGTGGAGTTTATTCTTGGGGGCACCAGTAGAGATGATTCTTGGGGCCACCAGTGGAGTTGATTCTTGGGGCCACCAGTGGAGTTGATTCTTGTGGCCCACCAGTGGAGTGGATTCTTGGGGCCCACCAGTGGAGTTGATTCTTGGGGCCACTAGTGGAGATGATTCTTGGGGCCACCAGTGCAGTTGATTCTTGGGTCCACCAGTGGAGTTGATTCTTTGGACCACCAGTGGAGTGGATTCTTGTGGCCCACGAGTGGAGTGGATTCTTGTGGCCCACCAGTGGAGTGGATTCTTGAGGCCCATCAGTGAAGTTGATTCTTGGAGCCCACCAGTGGAATTGATTATGGGGCCAACCAGTGCATTTGATTATAGGGCCCACCAGTGCAGATGATTCTTGTGGCCCACCAGTGAAGTTGATTCTTGGAGCCCACCAGTGAAGTTGATTCTTGGAGCCCACCAGTGAAGTTGATTCTTAGAGCCCATTAGTGGATTTGATTCTGGGGGGCCCACCAGTAGAGTTTATTCTCAGGGCTCATCCGTGGAACTGATACCTGGGGCCCACCAGTGGAGTTGATTCTTGGGGCCCACCAGTGGAGCTGATTCTTGTGGCCCACCAGTGGAGTTGATTCTTGGGGCCCACCAGTGGAGCTGATTCTTGGGGTCCACCAGTGGAGATGATTCTTGGGCCCAGCAGTGGAGTGGATTCTGGGGGCCCACCAGTAGAGTTGATTCTCAGGGCTCATCAGTGGAACTGATACCTGGGGCCCACCAGTGGAGTTAGTTTTTGGGGCCCACCAGTGGAATTATTTCTTGAGGCCCACCAGTGGAGCTGACATTTGGGCTCCACAAGTGGAGCTGATTCTTGGGACCACAAGTGGAGTTAATACTTGGTGCAAATAAGTATAATTGATCCATAGGGCCCTCTTTTGGAATTGATTCTAAGTGCCAACACTACAGGTACTCCAAACGTCATTTTCTTCCTATCTGTGTCTGCCCTTCTACCAGAAAAGCTGTCCCAGGTCTGTCATGTGTTGGGACGTACCTATGATTTCCCCTTCTCCCATGTGGACTGGTTATCTAAATCATGAATTTACAACATTCCACAAAAGTATATAAGTAGGGGCGTAACTAGAGAAGCCTGGGCCCCATACAAACTTTTGGAGGTCCCCCACCCACCCCCGACCCCAAACATTTACCAGGACCTCTTAAGTCATGCAGTTACAAGATAGGACAAGGAGCGATTACCCCACCATAGATTTCACCATTTTACTGCTACCATACAAATCCCACTACATCCAGACCAACATTACCAATAACACTACTACATATGGACCGGATTATACTGCCAAAACAAGACCACAAATCACCACCATATAGTGACTGAATAACACCCCTGTACTACTAAAGAAGATCAGTATACAAAGACCAATATTACCGCCATATAGTGGTAGATATGTGTACACAGTCTCTGCAGACTAGATATAACCACCATGCAGTGACCATATAGTGGTAGGTACCAGTGTACACAGACTCTGCAGACAAGTGATTACAGTACAGTTACATCTTGACTTTCCCTTTTGTTCTGCATCCGGTCCAGTCCACCATGATGACTTCTCCCGGCCACCACTTGTCCCTGCAGATTTGGACACAAATATCTTAGAATCCTCACTTTTCCATCACCTCCCTCAATGTTCCCCTCCTCTGTACAAACTTCCAAGAGGTGGCATAGTGGGTATAGGCCCAGTATCCTAGAGGGGAGGGGAGGAACAGAGAATTAACCCCAAGGAGATTGTGTTACCTGTACCCCTCAGAATCATGTTACCAGGAAGACCCCCATTAGATAGGTTGGTAGTCTCTAGGTAGGTACGTAGGTTGGTAGGCTCCAGGAAGGTAGATAGGCAGTAGTTAGACCCCAGGTAGATAGATTGGTTATAGGTAGATAGGACATAGTTAGTCCCCAGGTAGATAGGTAGGTAAGCAGCAGTTAGACAATTAGGTAAGTAGGCTACAGGTAGGTAGATTGGCCCTAGGTAGGAAGTAGTTGTGCTCCAGTTAGGTAGGTAGCCCCCAGGTAAGTAGGTAGACTGTAGGTAGTAGGTGGTCTAAGTAGGCAGTAGGTGGACCACAGGTAGGCTGTAGGTGGGTCCCAGGTAGCTAGGCAGATAGGCTATAGGTGGTGCCCACATAACTAGATAGGTAGGTAAATAGGCTATAGGGGGCCCCAAAGAGGGAGGCAGGCTTTATGTAGGGTATAGTGGCCATTTAGGTAGGCAGGCAGGGTTTAGGTGGGTTGATGGGGCCATATAGGTAGGTAGACAGGCATATAGGGGCTGTAAATATAGATAGGCAGGAAAGCAGGGCTATAGGGGGCATATAAGGGCCAAATATATAGCTAGGTAGCCAGGGTAATAGAGGGCATATAGGAGCCATATATATATAGATAGGCAGGCAGTGTTATAGGGGAAATATAGAGACCATATGTATAGATAGGCAGGGTTATAGGGGGTTATATAGGGGCCATATATACAGATAGGCAGGCAGGGTTATAGGGGACTATATAGGGGCCATATATATATAGATAGGCAGGGTTATATGGGGCATATAGGTGCTATATATATATATATATATATATATATATAGGCAAGCAGGAAAGGTTATAGGGGTTATAAGTGTTAAAAAAAAGAAATAAATCACTTACTTACATCTCTCTATGCTCCCACGATGCGATATGTGGCCGGTTAGGCGGATGTGACCTCATCGCGCCACCCATGTCAGCACTGAGGGCCGGCGCCTGGTAAGCTTAAAGAGTACCTATCACTTCAAGAGAAACCTCCTGAAGTAACAGGAGACCAAAATACAAACACTTTCTCAAATATACTTCTTTAGGAAAATCAAAGCATTTCACCTGTAATTCAGTTTTTGAAAAAGTGCTGGCCCTTTAAGACAGCTCTGAAGTCGGGCCAAGTCGGCACCTGACAGCTTGATGGATCACCTTGTTGAAAGTTGTGTGAAAGCAACTGTTTCTGAGCTGGGAGAGCCCACTGTGCAATGGGAAGCCTGTAAGTCTACATCAGGTGCAGACCAGCAGCAGTGTAATATAGATGCCTGTGCTATGGAGGAGGAGGCTGAAGCAACAGGTAAACCCAGTCACAATATGTCCTCAGTGTGCTGTGCCTGCAGCAGTGTATGTAGTGAGAGACTCAGATTGCCCTGCACAGACAAACATCTATGTCCTCAGCTCACCCTGCACAGTTGGTATCTCCCACAGAGTTACAAAGTGAAAGTAAAACTTATCCCCATGTAATACTGAGATAAACCCTCTGATTTGCTAATAACATGTATTAGAGAAAAGTCTTACAATTTAATCTACTATCAATTTTTATGCGTTTGTGTGGAGATGGGAACCTACGCTGCATGTTACCTCTCTTTGTGTCTGTTCAGACTCCACCTACCTGCCAGGCATTTTAATCAGATCAGGCTTGTAGCTGGAGCCATCTAAACCCGAAGTGTAGGGGTCTGGACAGACACCATGAGAGTTAGCATATAGCGTAGGTTCCCACCTGAATTGGGGTCACCTTGCCGCAGTAGGTGGGCATTTACAGTTTTGATCCAAAAATGTGTGCTAAGAACCTCAATTTTTTCATATATTTCACAGTAGCAGAAATGCTGTTCCAAAAAATTGTTCTGTTAATTTTGAATGTTTTTATTGTCTACAGAGTGCTGCTGATATTGTGTTGTGTTTGCATAGCTTTGACTGCCACATCAGTGTGCACCTATACGTTTATTCTTCAAAAGGGATGTGCTAACCAGATTTGTTTTTTTGACTAAAAAACACCTGACCCTAAACACTAACTTTCCCTAATTCTGTCTGTAGCCTCTCCCTAAATCTAACCCTAACACCAGACACCCCTGACAATATCCCTATCAATGTCCCTTGCTATACTGACTCTATCTAAACAGCTTTAAACTGCTAACTCAGGAATAGGACATACTGCAAGGCTGACGTGGGGCAAACAGAAGCAACCGACTACTAAAGACAAACTGGCAACCAACCAAAACAGGACTAAATGCAGCAAGCTCACAAGACACAGTCTCTCAGCTACCAGTATAGACAGCAACCAGCTACACAGTGAAACTCTGCTACATTGAGGGCTAGTAGTCAACCACTCCCAAATAATTAAGCTCACATGTATGCATGGTCAGCTGATCAGTCCTGAGAGTTGTTTGAGGCAGTTGCACAGGAACAGCTTCAACTGATCTAATAAGCAGGGGGTGATGAATTGGCAAGAGAATTCTAGCTATCTATAAAATTTGCATAGTGGTAGCAATCTGTAGGGCAGTGCTTGTTATTTGTTCAGTAAGCCGCAAATACATGAAACTCTTTATTTTAAGGGACACTACTGTTTGATACTGACAAGCAATAAGTGACTATTATACAGATTTTATTTTTCAATAAATTGGGTAATTAAACTTACACCACTCAGGCCATAGTCAGCCTGGGAGAGAGCCACTGTGCAATCCTCACTGCCACTACCAGAGATCATAGAGGGGACGACAGAGAGACAAACCAGGAAGTCATGTACCTAGGGGAACTTTAGAAATTATGTGACCTCTGGTAGCGACAGTGAGGATTGCTCGGTGGCTTTCTCCCAGGATGACTATAGCCTGAGAGGTATAAGGGCTATAATCAAGACCTGAGAGGTATGAGAGTTGTCAATAAGACCTGAGGGATGTAAGTGTTGTCAGGAGGACCAAAAAAGTGTGAAGAAAGTTCCAAAATTCAAAAAAAAAATGCTTTCAAGAAATATTGTTTTCAATGAGAATACAGGCAGTCCCCTACTTACATCGTCCCGACTTACATACGTCCCCTAGTTACAAACGGAGACTTATGGGGCGTGGCTGACATTCAACACTGAGTCACGCCCCATGATAACCAAGTGCCAGCATGCCAGCTGCACATGAGATACAGAACAATAGGTGAACTCTTCTAAAAACGGGCACAGGCAGCAAAACAAATGTAAAAACTGTTCCCTGCACTTTCCAAAACGAAAAAATTTTTTTTTGCTGAAGTTACATTTAATAAATATACCTGTTTCGACTTTCATACAATTTCAACTTAAGAACAAACCTACAGTCCCTATCCGGTATGTAACCCGGGGACTGCCTGTACTCCTTTCTGATCGAAGTGTCCCTTTAAAGTTACAGATACAATCTATCTGAAGATACATTATATCTATGTATGTTTGTCTCTCTGTCGTCCCCTCTGTGAGCTCTGATAGCAGCAGTGAGGATTTCTCCATGGCTCTCTCTCAGGCTGACTATGGCCTGGGAGTTGTGTTATCAACAAGAACTGAGAGATGTCAGAGTTATTAACAAGATCTGAGAGGTATAAATGTTATCAACAAGACCAGAGAGTAGTAAGGCTTATAAACAAGACCTAAGGAGTGTAAGTGTTATCAATAAGACCAAAGGGGTGTAAGTGTTATCAACAAGACCTGAGGGGTGTAAGTGTTATCAACAAGACCTGAGAGGTGTAAGTGTTATCAATAAGACCAAAGGAGTGTAAGTGTTATCAACAAGACCTGAGGGTGTATGTTATCAAAAAAGACTGAGGGGTGTATGGGGATCAAAAACCAAGGGGGTTAAAGTGTTATCAACAAGACCTGAGGGGTGTAAGTGTTATCAACAAGACTTGAGGGGTGTAAGTGTTATCAGCAAGGCCTGAGGGATGTAAGTGTTATCAACAAGACCAAAGGGGTGTAAGTGTTATCAACAAGACCAAAGGGGTCTAAGTGTTATCAACAAGACCTAAAGGGTGTAAGTGTTATCAACAAGACCTGAGAGATGTCAGTGTTATTAACAAGATCTGAGAGGTTTAAGTGTTATCAACAAGACCAGAGAGGTGTAAGGGTTAACAACAAGACCAGAGCGGTGTAAGGGTTATCAACAATACCTGAGAGGTGTAAGTGCTATCTCCAAGACCTAAGGGGTGAAAGTGTTATCAATAAGACCTGAGGGGTGTAAGTGTTATCAACAAGACCTGAGGGTTGTCAGTGTTATCAGCAAGGACTGAGTGGTGTTTGTGCTATTAGCAAGATCTGAGTGGTGTATGTGCTATTAACAAGTCCTGAGGGGTGTACGTGTTATTAACAATATCAAAGGGGTGTAAGTGTTGTCAACAATATCAAAGGGGTATACAGTAAGTGTTGTCAACAAGACCTGAGAGATATGTTACCAGCAGGACCTGATACGTGTAAAAAGAAGCTGGTAATCTCCCCAACGTGGAAAAAAGCTAAACCCATTATTCTTTCATGTATTGTTCTTGTCATTGCCTCTGTTACAACAGAGTCATCAATGTTTTTTATATATTGAGACTAGAAGCAGATAAGCCATTTATTTGTATCCCTTTGCTATCAAAGCTATAAAAGATTTAATATATAATTTGTAACTGCATAGGACTGCTGAAATAAAAAAAAAAAGTTATTGGCCAAAATTCTAAGAAAAATTGTTTCCCAGGAATCTTGGTTTTAACAAAAATACTCCTTTCCAGTGTCCCTTTAACGTTATAGATACAATGTAACTAAAGAGACATTGTTACATGTGACATATTATAGATGCAGAGTAACGAGTCTGAGTAAAGCACTTGATACAATTAGCTGATTTCTTGATGTAGAACTTTGACGTTTCCGTCATCGCCTCTTTCTCCGCGCGCCGTCCTCTTATTTTGTTTGTGATGTTTTGGTGGAAGATAATCTCCAGGTTTTCTGCCTGGTGGATCCATTTCCCTCCTGTTTTATGTTGACTCACTTTGTTTTCTTTGTAGCTGCCTCCCGCTGCTCCTTCTACTCACCCCGTACATCGCTTACTCTTGTTCCGCGCTGCCGCAGATGGGAAGCAGCAGAAAAATCTTCGACTTTGATCTTAGATTCTTCCTTCTTTCTATTTTTACGCTCTCGCTGGTTCAAACATTTTGAAGCCTTTCAAAAAAATTTTTTTAATCTTGCAAAAAAAAAAAAAAAAACACTAGATTTAATGGTTGAATAATTCCTTGAGATGATGAAACATGAGAGCTGCCTTCAATCTGCAGATCTGTTTTGGGGGGAAAGTTTTCTTCTCTATTGACCAAAATAATTGAGGTTTTTTTTTCTTATTTTTTTGTTTTTTGTACGCCGGTTCCCTTTTGGGCCAGAGCGGATAATAGTGTTGTGATACTTTTTTAGAGCTCAACTTTCTGTAAATTGTATCTCGTGAAAAAAGTTTTCTTCTACTTAGTTTGGTTTAAACGTAACAGTGTAAGTATAACAATGTATTGTCCCCTTGATCCTGCAGCTACACAATATGCCGTACATATGTTTTACTTATTTTATATTCAATTTCATAGCGCAGAATAGAGATTGTCATTATTCTCAATGGTTCCTGTCCCCATTGGGACACACAGTCCAGATTCCAGATCAACCTATCTGTAAGTCATTGGGATGTGGGGGATGCTGGAGTACCAGGAAGAGAACGAGAGAACACATACAAACTTTTTTTAGATGAAGCATTTAGTGGGATTTGAACCCCGGACCAAAGGGCCAACCACTGAGCTATCATTTTGGACTAAACTAACCACTTAGCCACTGTGCTGCACTGTGCCAACCACTGAATCAATGTGCTGCACTGTGCCAACCACTGAATCACTGTGTTGCACTGTGCCAACCACTGAATCACTGTGCTGCACTGTGCCAACCACTGAATCACTGGTCTGCACTGTGCCAACCACTGAATCTCTGTGCTGCACTGTGCCAACCAATGAATCTATGTGCTGCACTGTGCCAACCACTGAATCACTGGTCTGCACTGTTCCAACCACTGAATCACTGTGCTGCACTGTGCAAACCACTGAATCACTGGGCTGCACTGTGCCAACCACTGAATCACTGTGCTAACCACTGAGCTACTGTGTTGTACTATGCTAACAACTGAGCCAACATGCTTCACCATACTAACCATTAAAACACCGTGCTGCACTGTGCCAACCACTTAGCTACCACACTGGACTGAACTAACCACTTAGCCACTGTGTGGCACTGGGCCAACCACTGAGCCAACATACTGCACTATAATAACCACTAAGCCACCGTGCTGCACTGTGCCAACCACTGAGCTACTGTGCTGCACTGTGCCAACCACTAAGTCATTGTGATGCACTGTGCCAACCACTGACCTGCCATTCTGGACTAAACTAACCACTAAGCAACAGTGCTGCACTGTGCTGACCACTGAACCACTGTGCTTCCCTGTGCTAACCACTGAGCCACTGTGTTACACTGTGCCAACCACTGAGCTATCATCCTTGACTAAACTAACCACTAAGCCACTGTGCTGCTAACCACTGAGCCACCATGCTTTACTGTGCTAACCACTGAACCACCGTGCTTCACTATGCTAACCACTAAACCACCATGTTGCACTGTGCCAACCACTGAGCTACACTGCAGTACTAAACTAACCACTGAGCCACTGTGCTGCACTGTGCCAACCACTAAACTAACACACTGCACTATACTAATCATGCTGCACTTCTGATATCCAAGCGACATCGCCAGAAAAGGCTCCAATTTTCCCGGCAGTATCGGGATTGCCAAAGGGTTGCCTTCTCTCATAAGTTATGTTTTCTGCTCCATGTAACAGATTGACGCCACCATGTTAGGTGAAAAATATCAGAGAAAAGACACCCTGCAATCATTGCTGGAAGAGCACAAGCTGGTGGTGGCAGTGTTATGGTCTGGGGATGTTTTCGGAGCATTCTCTGGGCCACTCATCCATGTGGAAGGCACCTTCACCCAATTTGGGTTGGAATCCTGATAAATTATGTCATAGATCAGATATATTATGATGGTGATTGCCGGCATAGGCCTAGTATCTGAGCTATGCCATGTTTTATCTGTTTGTATAAGCTACTGCATTGATATTGCAGAAACGTGACAACTGTATTGCACCTTTATACATCCTATTTGGCCTTCATTCGCTCTGGAAGGAGACTGCATTGAACAATCTGCCATTGGTAAAACAAGCGGCTATGTAAGAGATAGTGATTAGAGATGAGTGAACAGTAAAATGTTCTAGTTCAATTAGAACTAAGAACAGTAGTGATGTTCGGTTCGAGGTTCGAGTCGAACTAGAACTTGAACTCAAACCCCATTAAAGTCAATGGGAGAAGATGTTCTGGTTAATTTTGATACCTATACAGGTGAGGAGAAGCTGGAATTACCTCCATAGGGAGGAAACTGGGGGACGTGGAAGAACCCTTTGTGCAGAAAATTTGGCTCTAAGAGTGGGCAGAAAAAAACTGAGAGGCTTAAAATACTTCATTCCTTTCAATGGCGAACTGAAAAGATGAGGACAGCTTTTCACGCAGGGCGCAGCTTAGGAGGTGCAGCGGTAGCAGCTGCACAGGGCCCTGCATCCTGAAAGGGGGCCCAAAAGCCCCTTTGATACATAGGAGATTTGGAGACGTTGTGTTAAAACAATTATGAACCCCAAAACTGCAGAAAAATGAACTTCTGGGCACTGAGTATGGGTTTAGCAAAATCCCAAGCCCTCTGTATAATATATATTCCGTATATGATAGTTTAGGTGTTTATGTAGCCTGCAAATGTCACCAAATAACAGCTTCTGGTGTGGGAAAGATGCGCCACAATAAACCCAAAATCCCTAACATTGATGTCTTATGGAGAGGAAAATGCTATCAACTAAGAGCAGTCTGTACCCGGTGAGAGTAAGCTGAAAATGGCGTTCCAAGGCAATACAGTGAAATATATAAACATAGCATGTGATTTTGCAGGCCCAAAGAAGCCCTACACCTCAGCGATGACGTTTTTGACACTTATCTGTGCTCTGCCCTGATTGGATGGCCGCCAAAAGTGCAGAAAGGTGATTGGAGGGCGCCAAAAGTGCAGAAAGGTGATTGGATGGAGCCAAAAGTGCAGAAAGGTGATTGGGATTGGTGCCAAATTTCAGAAGGTTTATGGATGGCGCCAAAAGTGCAGAAAGGTGAAAATTTGGGTGGCACCAAAAATGAAGAAAGTTGATTGGATGGAGCAAAAGTCAGAAAGAATTTGGTGTGCCAAAAGTGTAAAAGGGATTGAGGGTCCCAAAAAGTGTAAAAGGGGGGGAGGGGAAGGGCGCCAAAAGTGCAGAAAGGTGATTGATGGACCCCAAAAGGCAAAAGGGTTTGCATGCGCCAAAAGTGCAGAAAGGGTGATGGATGGCTCAAAAAGTGCAGAAAGGTGTTTGGTGGTGCCAAAGGCAGAAAGATGTTTGGGAGGAGCCAAAATCAGAAAGGTGATTGGAAAAGGGAAACCAAAAGGGGGAGAAAGCCGCTGAAAACAAAACTGAAAATGGCCTCCTATAAATTGAACTTTATTTTGAAAGAACGTAAAATGATAGTTTGGTTCGGTACTCGAATTAAACTTTTCTGAATGGTTCGATAAAACAAATAGTGATCAAAAAGTATTCTCTATCTAAATTTTTGTTCAAAAACTTTTTTTTTTACTTTGGCCTGTTTCCCCATTGTTTTTGCCTTATTAGGAAAACTTGTCTTTCTTAGCCGGGAGCACCTGGTCATCACTAGATGTTTCCCCAAAACCATTGGGTTTAATACAAAAATTGGTTCTGTGATTCTTTCCTAGAAAAATTTGGGGGCCACCAGCGACATGCAAAAAACCCTTTTCCCTTTTAAAACACCAAAATTTTTTTTTATGTTAACCCTTTCTATAACCTACAGTAGATCACCAATGATGTTAATAGTAAAGGTGTTTTCTCACCATGCCATTTCATTGATTCACAGGTTTTTCGTCCACCTGTCCCACACGTGGGTTGGTTCTAAGCAGTGTTAGCATTTTGGCCCCTCATAAAAGCTGGACATTACAGGGCGGGATATTTATTTTTCTTAAACAAAGCTACAATGCTTTTTTAGTGAAAACAATTGCTTTTTTCTGTAAAAAAGCAATCTTTTTTAGAGAGGGGTTCTGTGAATAAACCCCTTTCCAGGCAAACACACATTAATTGAGATTGAGATTCTCTGCATGGTAGAAGAAACACACCGGCTGTACTTCTGTAGGGTTTCCCCTAGTTACTGTCTAAACCAAACTTTGACAGCCCAAACCACCCCTTTAGGTAAGGGGGGTAGTGGCCGGGGCCCCTTTCAGCAGGATAATGCCTCCTGAAGTTATACTGCATAAATTGCCCAGGAAAATGGAATATGACAGAGACATTAACTTGGAGACTGTACATTCAAATTCTCCAACTCTCAATCTGTCCAAGCGTCTCTGGGATGTGCAGAAGAAGAACTCCAATCCAAAAAGGGTGCACCTCCCCTTTTGGGGGGTTGGTGCATTTTACCACAAAATTTTCAGGGTCTCCGGAGTCCATGCCTTGATGGCTCGAGTTAACTTTTATTTTTTGGCTTATGTATAGCGCCCGCGCCATTATTTTTGGTGTATCGCACCAAAAATCTGTTCAGCCCGATCTATAATGTATGACATGAAGCCGAAAATTTACGCCAGGCTCGGTACTTTTGATTGTGCCAAAGATATGCTATGCTGTGCTATGCATACCACACACCAGATTTATGAACCCATATAGGACGGGTTTATATATACTGTTGCAATCTACACTCCTCTGTATCGATTTAGAATGGTTTTTTCGGTTTTTTGGGTTTTTTTTTAAATGTTAGAAAAGTCTTAAGTCCCAATATCGGGGAACCATCCTCGGTTTTCAATGGGGATCAGGGGTAAAAATTTTTCCCCCATTCAAGGGCTTCCCCCGGGACACTGATCTTGAAAAACCCAAAAAAAGCCGCACATATCCCCCGTGATTTTACCTGGAATTCATTCTTGGGAGCTCACCAGTGGAATTCATTCTTGGGGCCCACCAGTGGAGTTGATCCTTGGGGCCACCAGTGGAGTTGATTATTGAGGCCCATCAGTGGAGTTGATTCTTGGGGTTCACCAGTAGAGTTGATTCTTGGGCCCCACCAGTGGAGTTTATTCTTTGGGCACAGCAGTGGAGTTGATTCTTGATGCCCACCAGTGGAGTTGATTCTTGGGGCTTACCAGTGGAGTTGATTTTTGGGGCCCACCAGTGGAGCTGATTCTTGGGGCCCACCAGTAGTTATGTAGCCGGGCAGGCCGGCAGCTAGGTGGGTAGCCGGGCGGGCAGCTAGTTGGGTAGCCGGGCAGGTAGCTAGGTAGGTAGCCGGGCGGGCAGCTAGGTAGGTAGGCGGGCGGGTAGCTAGTGAGGTAGCCGGGCAGGCGGGCAGCTAGGTGGGTAGCCGGGCGGGCGGGCAGCGTTCCCCTCCTTCCGTTCCTCATACAGCAGGGGGGAGAAGTGGGCCCCCCCACAGTTCTGGCTGGAACGCTGCTGAGAGGAGGTCCTGGGTCCCGGTTCAGCTGCATTCCAGTCAAAAATCTCTGTCTCCGACCGAGGAGGAGGGCCCGGCTCTGGCTAAAGTGCGCGCAGGGCTCATGTAAGTAGAAGATTTCTGACTGGAGCGCAGCTGAGCCGGGAGCGCGAGTCCCCCCCGCCCCCTCCGAGCACCACCCTGCTTTGCCACTACTGGCCGAGAGGGAGGAGGAGGTAAGTAGCAGATTGGGCAGAGGGATGGGCGCGACCGCAGACCAGAAAACAGACTGCAGTGCGCCCCGTTACAAAAATTTCTGCCTGGAGCGCAGCTGTGCCGGGAGCGAGGACCCCCTATGCACCGCCCCTACTGGACAGCCGGGCCGGGCACAATCATCGTGCTCTACTGTGCGATGTATGAAATAAGCGGGCCTGCTTGAAGCGGGCCCACTTATTTCTCCGGGCCCCGTTCAGGAGTACCGGCTGTCCCCCCTGTACGGCAGCCCTGCCCAACCCAGCTCCCGTAACATAATGCACCACAATGCGACACATTGCATCACCATCAACCAAAGCCAAAATATACAAAAATCTTGAACACAATGTGCTACGTATAAAACGACAAAATAATAGTCATACAATTACCAAATATAACACTGCTGCACGAAACCAGAATCCCAGGCTAATAGTACGCTTGTCCTACTAAGAACACATATCACAAGCACATAGTGACCGAATAATACCACAAATCCATGACCACAAATCACCAACACATAGTGACTGAATAATACAAACTGACCATTACTGAATATAAACCATTATACTACAACCAATATTCCCGGCATACAGTGACCATACAGAGGTGGATACCAGCTGTACACAGGCTCTGCACACATATAACTGGTTACAGTTTAGTTATATCTAGTGACTCACAGAAGACGTCTCTGAAGAGTTGTCCTCTTCCTCTTCTTCTTCTTCTCCATCTGTCCCAGACGCCATGATGACTACTCCCGACTCTTCACTGTAGAATTTACAAAACAAACATCTTAGACTCCTCACTTTATCAGCACTTCTCTACCAATTCCTATCTCTATACAAACTCTACAGCTATAGCACCTCATGTGGTAGCCACATAATATGCCCCCTGGAGCCATATATTAGCCCCCTATAGCCAGATAGTAGCTCCTGTAGCCAGGTAGTTATATGCCCCCCCTGTAGCAAGGTAGTTGCCCCGTGTATCCAGATAGTTGCCACTGTAGCCATGTAATACCCACTGTAGCCAGATAGCTGCCCCTGCAGCCATGTCTTACTCCCCTGTAGCCAGATAGCTGCCCATGTAGCCAATTAGCAGCACCCTGCAGCCATGACATACCCCCTGGATCAGAAAGCTGCCCCCTGTAGTCAGATAGTTGCCCCTGTAGCCAGATAGTAACCCACTATAGCCATGTAATAACCCCTGTAGCCATATTGTTGCCCCTGTAGCCATTTAACAGCCCCCCGTAGCCAGAGAGTAGCCCACTGTAGCCAGGTAGCTGCCCTCTGTAGACATGTAGTCGCCCCCCTGTAGCCAGATAGTAGCCCACTGTAGCCAGATAGTAGCCCTCTGTAGCCAAATAGTAACCCACTGTAGCCGTGTAATACTCCCTCTAGCCAAGTAGTTGCCCCTGTAGCCATGTAATACCCCCCTGTAGCCAGATAGTTGCCCCTGTAGCCATGCAGAACCCCCCCTTGTAGCCAGTTGTTTGCCCCTGTAGCCATGCAGTACCCCCTCTTGTAGCCAGATTGTTACCCCTGTAGCCATGTAGTACCTACCCCCCCTAGTAGCCAGGTAGTTGCCCCTGTAGCCATGTAATATATCACCCTCTCCCCAAAGCCAGATAGTTGCCCCTGTAGCCACATAGTTGCCCCTATAGCCATGTAATACCGCCCTCCCCCTGTAGCCAGTAAGTTCCCCCCTGTAGGTAATGCTAATAAAATAAAAAAAACGTACTCACCTCACTGGGTTCCCTGCAGCACGCCCAGGTCCGGGAGCCGGTATTCAGTGTAAGCGGCGTGACGTCATCATGCTGCTTACACCCAGCGTGAAAGCCCTGCGCCCCCTGCGACGCTGTGTATGTACAGCCCTGACTAAGCGCTGATACCTACAGGGGAGGTCCCGCCTCCTCCCTCTTCCAGTAGCTGCACAGAGAGTGTGCAGCTGCTGACTGACTCTGCGTGCAGAGGCAGATCCCCGAGCGAGCGAGGCAGGCGGCCGTGTGGCCCCCCCTCGGGTGACCGGAGCCTCGGCCTTACCGGCCCCTAGGAACAGCCCTGAGTGGATTCTTGGGGCCACCAGTGGAGTTGATTCTTGGGCCCACCAGTGGAGTTGATATGTGGGGCCACCAGGGGAGATCATTCTTGGAGCCCACCAGTGGAGTTGATATTGGGGCCACCAGTGGAGATGATTCTTGGGGCCCACCAGTGGAGATGAGTCTTGGGGCCAACCAGGGGAGATGATTGTTGGGCCCCCACCATTCTTGGGCCACCAGTGGAGTGATTCTTGGGGCCACCAGTGGAGATGATTCTTGGGGCCACCAGAGTTTTTGGGCCAGTGGAGATGATTCTTGGGGCCCACCAGGGGAGATGATTCTTGAGGCCCACCAGTGGAGATTCTTCTTGGGGCCCACCAGTGGAGATGATTCTTGGGGCCCACCAGGGGAGATGATTCTTGGGGCCCACCAGTGGAGCTGATTCTTGGGGCCCACCAGGGGGGATGATTCATGGGGCCCAACCCCAGTGGAGATGTTCTTGGGGCCCACCAGTGGAGATGATTCTTGGGGCCCACCAGTGGAGATGATTCATGGGGCCCACCAGTGGAGATGATTCTTGGGGCCCACCAGTGGAGGTGATTCTTGGGGCCCACCAATGGAGTTGATTCCTAGGATCCACCAGTGTAGCCAATTCTTGGTGTCCACCAATGTCCATGGGCCCACCAGGGATTTCCCTTGCTCCCATGTGGGCCAGTCTAAGTCTGGTTGTATTGCATCCTTTTTAAACCCTTAAGGTCCGCAGCATTTTTGGTTTTTCATTTTAGTTTGTTTTATCCTCATCGCCCAAGAGCAATAACTGTTTTTTTTTTTTTTTTCCCTTGTACATACCGTGTTTCCCCGATAGTAAGACACCCCCGATAGTAAGACGTAGCGGTGTCTTAGGGAGGTCGCCTAATGTAAGACGTCCCCCGAAAGTAAGACGTAGCGCGGCCTGATGACCTCACTGCCTGTGCCGGATGAGCGCGCGGGAGGCCGGGAGCAGCGAGGAGGCGCGCGCCGGGGAGACGGAGCAGCGGGGGGCCAGGTAAGTGTTTTTCTGCCTACAGCTGGCCCTATACTGTCTACAGCTGGCCCTATACCTGCTACAGCTGCCCTATACCTGTCTACAGCTGGCCCTATACCTGTCTACAGCTGGCCCTATACCTGCCTACAGCTGGCCCTATACCTGTTTAAAGCTGGCCCTATACCTGCCTACAGCTGGCCCTATACCTGTCTACAGCTGGCCCTATACCTGCCTACAGCTGGCCCTTATACCTGCCTACATGCCGGCCCTATACCTGCCTACAGCTGGCCCTATACCTGCCTACAGCTGGCCCTATACCTGCCTTACAGCTGGCCCTATACCTGTCTACAGCTGGCCTATACCTCCTACAGCTGCCCTATACTGTCTCAGCTGGCCCTATACTGCCTACAGCTGGCCCTATACCTGCCTACAGCTGGCCCTATACCTGCCTACAGCTGGCTCTATAAACCCGCCTACAGCTGGCATATACCTGCCTACAGCCGGCCCTATACCTGCCTACAGCTGGCCCTATACCCGCCTACAGCTGGCCCTATACCTGTCTACAGCTGGCCCTATACCTGCCTACAGCTGGCCCTATACCTGCCCTATATAAGACATACCCCGAAAGTAAGACATAGTGGGACTTTTGGGGGTAAAAAGAATGTAAGACGCTGTCTTACTATCGGGGAAACACGGTAGCTGCTTTTTAGGTGGGACAAGTAGTGATTTTCAGGATACCATTTAGTGCACCAAATAATCTATCAGAGCGTATAAAGATAATTCTTGTGGGATGGAACTGGAGAAAAAGCACATGTGTGTTTTGGGGTTTTTTCGGGGGGGGGGCTTGTTTACAAAATAAGCAAAATAAAAGACTCGCTGTCCTGGACATTTGAACAATTCCAAATTTATTTAGTTTTCACTTTTTTACTACTTACATTTTATATATTTTTTTTTAAATTTTTATCCTATTGAAGATTTGTGGTGGCTCATTTCTTCCAGCAGCAGGTCTCGTTTTTATTGGTACCAGTTTGAAGTGCATTTTTGTTCGATTACCTTTAATTCCATTTTTTGATGGAAGGCAGGGTATCCCAAAAAAACAATTACAATTCTAGCATTGTATTTTAGATACAAAATAAATAAATAACACCATTATCCTAGTGAAATAAACTATATTGTATTAGATTGTGCTTTTATAGATGTGGAAATAGCAATTATGCTTTTATTTTTACTTTTTATTTGATAAGTGGGACAATAGGTAGTAAATGTTTTGTATGTTTTAAACCTTTTAGCTTTTTATCTTTATTTTTTTTTCTAATGCTTAGTCCCCTTATTGGACTTGTCCTATATACTGCAGTACTTCTATAGTGACTTTCATTGACTTCCTATTATACCTTACCTGTGGTCTATGGCATGGTGTAATAGGGATACATTGTGGTTGAAATTGTGGTCAAATTGTCCCAAATCTGAACACTGTGGTTTTGGTTTGGCCCATATAATTTTTTTTTTGAACATTGTAAAAAAAAAAAAAAAAAAACACTGTACAGCATAGCCCCATCCCTAAGTCACAGTGAGTGGTGTTCAGCTGGTCTGCGAGGCTGAACTTACTGGTCTCCGATTCCTCTGGTGTCACTTCCTGTCCGATGTCATTTCCAACATCACTTTTGGTCCAACATCTCATTGTGGATCAAAGTTTTTTCCCTCCCCGACTTCCCAGAGCCATAACTTTTTTATTTTTCCACCTACATAAACATATGAGGGTTTTTTTTTGCAAGACAAGATGTACTTTCTAATAATGTCATTGACCGAACCATAGAAAATACTGGGAAACCGCAAACAGATTCTAAGTGGGCCAAAATGTAAAAAAAAAATAACATACTTATGTTTGTGGGGGTTTTGGTTTAGATGGTGTTCACTCTTCACGATAAATGATGTTATCCATATTCTGCAGATTTTTTTTGGTTCTGGTGATACCAAATATTTAGGGCTTTTGTTATGCTTTGGTTCCATTAAAAAAATCTAAAAATGTTCTGCTCTTTAAATTTGCACCCATAGGCCTGAGGGGCTGTGTTTTTTGTTTTTTCTTGCGGCATGGAGTGTACTTTTTATTTGCACCATTTTGGGATAACTGCGAGTTTTCTTTTTATCACTTTTGTTCCAAGTTTTTTGGGACATGAAGGGCGATATGTATGTACGGGGCTGCGCCAGAAGTCTGGTGTCTTTTCAGCCTGAAAACTGGCACAGTTCCATACGCCATAGTTTTAGTTTGTCCACACGCCAATATCAGGCGCGTTACAGAGCGCCCCCGTCACTTTGTAATGCGCCTGAGATCGGGGGGCCATGCAGGAGGCATGGCACTACAACCATATGAAGCTGCACACTTATAGCGTCAGTGCGGCAGACATATTACTGCTGGAATAGGTAGAGCGCTATAAAAGTTGTACAAGTGCTTGAATGCGCCTGATTTATGACCCGCTGTGGAGCAGGTTCATAAATCAGGCGCATTCCAGACTATTATAATGCGCATAAAAATTGGCGTTTAAGCGCCTTATATCATACATGTCACCCGAAATGTCAAAAAACCCACAGTTTTGGAGTTTTTAATTTTTTTCTTCTGCGGTGCTCAGTGTACATAAATGTAGTTATATTTTAATAGATCGGATTTTTATGGCAGCGGCAATATCAATTATGTGTAACTTTTTAAATATTTATTTTTATTTGTATAATGGCAAATGGGGGGTGATTTGAACTTTTAATATTTTTATTTTTTTTACACTTTAAAAAGTCATTTTCTTTTTTTTTTTTTACTTTAACATTGAGTCCCCCTAAGCCACTAGTCTGCAAAGTGCGGCTCTCCAACTGTTGGGAAACTACAATTCCCATCATGCCCATTGATATAGATTATACAAATGCTATGGGAGTTTTATTTTTCCCCCAAAAGCTGGAGGGCCGCATTTGACACCCCGCCCCGGGCAAGCTAGGACTCTCCAACTGTTAAGAAACTACAATTCCCATCATGCCCACTGATATAGATTATACAAATGCATGATGGGAGTTGTAGTTTCCCAATAGCTGCAGAGCCGCACTTTGCAGACCAATGCCCTAGGGCAGGGGTGTCAAACTGCGGCCCTTCAGCTGTTGGGAAACTACAAGTCCCATCATGCATTTGTATAATCTATAACAGTGGGAATGATGGGAGTTGTAGTTTCCCAACAGCTGGAGGGCCGCAGTTTGACATCTGTGCTCTAGGGTACTTGAACACTAGGAGACTCAATCGTTAGTACACCCTTCAGCATTGTGTGAACAATGCAGAAGGATGAACAAAGATGGTGGGTTTTTACCACTTCCTGCCTGGGACAGGAAGTGGTAAAATGGGAAACATAGCGGTGATGGAAGCCTTCAAAAGGCTTCCATTCGTCATGGGAACTGATTGCACGGCACCATTTCTCATTCATTTAGAAGCCGCGGCATCTAAGGGTTTAAACAGCAGGGAACAGAGCCGGCTCCAATCCCTGCTGTTACTGGCAGATGTCAGCTGCAATTTGCATATGACACTAGCCTTCTCTATAGCAGAATCCCACTACATAGAAACTTACCGGCAAGGTAAGGGGTTCAAAAAACTTAACCCTAATTCCAATTTAGGGTTATGGTTAAAATTAAAGGGGTTGTCTCACTACATTGATTCATCTCACCTCAGTCCTGTTTTCTTGGTTTCATTTTGAATTCAGGGGCATGTTTACTGGTTTCCACTAGGCTGCAGTAGAAGGCAAGTCTGTAGCTATAGCAACCAGCGTTGGCAGCCTATCAGGAGAGATCAAACAGGTCTGTAGCTATAGCAACCAGTGCTGTAAGCCTATCAGGAGACATCAAACAGGTCTGTAGCTATAGCAACCAGTGCTGGCAGCCTATCACAAGAGATAGACCAGGTCTGTAGCTATAGCAACCAGTGCTGTCAGCTATCAGGGAAAAGAGAGTTAGAACAGGGGTCCTTGTAAATTTTAGCTTAGCAACCAGTGCTGGCAGCCTATCACAAGAGATAAAACAGGTCTGTAGCTATAGCAACCAGTGCTGGCAGCCTATCAGAAGAGATAGAACAGGTCTGTAGCTATAGCAACTAGTGTTGAGCGATTATTATCGACAAAGTTGAAATCGGCAAGGTTTTTATGTTAATTGGATTTTTTCCATCACGCGATAATTTAGGTTAAAATCTGTGCATAATCTATTAAATTTTGCGCCATTTTCAGCGCTTCCTGTCATTTTGGCGGCCAGCAAATCAGCTTAGAGAATAGAGCAGGGTGAGCTTGTGTTGGACGTCATGACTGGGATGTGTATGGTTGCGATTGGCTGGAAAAAATCACATGGACTTGTTTTACATAGAACAGCCTTCCCTGTTCTGCCTCAGTGTGTGTCTGTGTATCATAAGCGCAGGACGTGCGCTCTGCCTCGTCCAAACAGCTCAGCAAACTGTTCTTATTTGTTCACACAGACAATTTATGCTTTTAGCTTTGAAAATTAAAAACTTAGGTAGATTAGAGATTTGCAGATTTTAGTTACTTAGCTGAGAATTTTAAAGGAGCTTTCTAGCACTGTACAGCCGCGGTGGGGTGGGAGGGCTGCGGGCGAAAAACAGTAGAAGGTCTTTAAAGGAGAGTGGATATTGTGCAGCCCAGACTGTGTTTAGAGTTTAGACCCTGCATTGCAAAGGGTTTTTATTAACCACTTTTTTGCCCAGTTTTGGTGAAATATTACTTGATGTTGTGCAGCCTGTACTTATATTAGGATACAGATCTTTTCTAGTAAAATGCAGGTGTATTTTGAAGGTGCAAAACTCTACTTTTTATTATTAACGTAATCATTTCGCTGAGTTGTTTTGTTTCACTTTTTGCGCTTTTTCAGCGCCAGTTTGGGGCAAACCACTTTATAGTCCACTTGCACTTTAAATTTGAAAGACATGACAAATTTGGGTTTGTTGTCACCTCAGGTGTATTGATAGGTGCAAAAACCACTGTTTGTTATCCGAATAGTTTTTAAATAGCTGTATTGCACATGGTGCGGCCCTAGTTTTTTCAAATAGCCACGTTGTACGACAATTCTGATAGAAAAAATTTCTAGCAACTGTTCTCGTTTATTATTGCTGAAAATAACGCCAATTTTTCATCGTGTAATTTTTTTGAATTTTTTTTATCGTTGAATCTCAGTTTGGCGCAGAAGAGCACTTGTATGATAGTTTGTTGATAACTATAAATTTCCCTAGCCCTATGGGCATTTGTAAATCCCGGGGACTGAAGGAAAACACTGTTGATTTTGTCTTACGGTTCTTCCACCAGACTGCATTTCACAGGTATTCGCTAGAAACATTTCAGTTTCTAATTCTAGTTGGCTGTAGGAAATTAGAGGGATTTAAGAATAGCTGTGATTTGCCGTCTTTTAACCCCTTACCGCCGGAGCCAGTTTTGGCCTCTCTGACAGAGGCCCATTTTTTAAATCTGTCATGTGTCACTTTATGCGAGAATAACTTTTTGATACTTTAACCTATCCTGTGATTCAGAGACTGTTTTCTCGTGACACATTGTGCTTTAAGATAGTAAGAAATTTTGGCCCAAAAAATGCTTGTTTATTTGTGAAAAATATCAATTATCGTGAAAAATTGAAAAGTTCCCAATTTTCAAACTTCAAAATGTCTGCATGTAAGACAGATAGTTATTCCACTCAAAAAAAGTTTATAACTAGCATCTCCCAGATGTCTCTGTAGTTTGGCATCATTTTTTTAAATGTCTTTTTTTTTTTTTACACATTAGGGGGTATAAATTAAGTAGTAATTTTCAATTTTCAAGAAAATTTGTACTGTACATTTTTAGGGACCAGCCCAGTTCTAACGTGACTTGATTGACTGTATGTTAGATACCCCCATAAATGACCTCATCTAAGAAACTACACCCTTAAAGTATTCAAAACCGCATTTAGGAAGTTTATTAACCATTAGGTGTTTACGGGAATTAAAGAAAAGTGGAAGTGAAATTTCAAAATTTCACTTTTTTTGCAGTTTTTTCAATTTTTATACATTATTGACAAGAATACAGTAAATGTGATCAGGGAAATGCAAATTAATATTGATTCCCAGATTCTGCCGTTTTCAGAGATATCCCGATTGGCCCTAGTGCATTATTTGGCTCAACCACAAGCCCCAGAATAGGAGGAGCACCTATGGACTCTGGGGCCTCATTTCATTACGATTTTATTTGGGGGCCATTTCAGGTTTGCGGACACCCTAAGGTTCCAAAACTTAATAAATACCCCTAAAAAGCCCCCATATTGGAAATTTACACCCCTTACGGAATATATCCAGTGTTTTAGTGAGTTTTATCGACCCACAGGTGTTTCACAATTTTTTAGGTTCGGCTCTGAAAAAAAAAAAATTTGATTTTTTCAATAATCTGAAAATTTTAGTGAAATGTTAAAGTTTTAAAAAATTGTGTTACCATTTCTTCAGTTGGCATACCTCGGGGTGTAATGCTTGTTGGGCGCATGGCGGGGGTACAGGGGAGGGGGGCGCATTTGGCTTTTGGCGCACAGTATTGGTGGGGCCTGTCATTGCAAAGCCCCAAAAGTACTAGAAAGGTGAAACCTTCCAGAATTTCCCCCATTTTGGATTTACAACCCTCAGGATATCATTTAAGGGTGTATTTTGCATTTTGGGCACGTGTTCTGTAGTTTTTTTTAGCATTGGCATGGTAATGAAGGGGGTAAGCGTTCGCATTGTTTTTTGGGCTTCATTTTTTGTATTGCAATACGGGATAATGATGGGATAACTTTACTATGGGGGTTGGTACAATTGCAATGATATAAATTTTATATAGTTTTTTTATGTTTTATTACTTTTACCAATAGAAGCGAGTTTTTTAAAAAGTTGCGTTTTATGTTTCCTATTCTGGGCAGCCATAGCTTTCTTAATTTTTTGCATATGGTGCTTACTTGTGGGCTTGTTTTTTACGAGATGAGTTGATGTTTTTATTGGTACCATTATGGGGGGATGTAATTGATAACTTTTTATTAAGATTTTTGTGAGGCATTTTGTACAAAATACAGCAATCTGGTAGGGTTTTTTATTTTTATTTTTTACAGCGGTCACTGTGCGGTATTAATGACATGCTAGTTTTACTCAGCAGGTTGATACGATTACAGTGATACCACATTTGTATATTTTTTTAATGTTTTATGCTGTTACACAATAAAACACTTTTATTTGAAAAGGAAAACCCTGTTTTCGCATCGCCGCAGTCTGAGAGCCATTAATTTTTTTTATTTTTCTGTTTATGGGGCTGTATAGGACTTTTTTTTGCGGGATGAGTTGACGTTTTTATTGGTAACATTTTTTTGGGGACAAGACTTTACGATCGCTTTTAAATCCGTTTTTTGGAAGGCAGGGTGAAGAAAATACTGCAATCCTAGCAGTGTTTTTTATTTTTTTTTTAAATTTGAGTTCACCGTGCAGTATCTGTGACAAGTTAGTTTTACTCTGTGGGTCGAGACGATTACGGGATCCCAATTTATGTAGTTTTTTTATTTGAAACACAATGTTTTTGAAAAAAAATTGTTTTTATTGTGTAATACAATATTTATGCATCGCTATCTTCTAATAGCCAGAACTTTTTAATTTTTCCGTATACAGAGCTGTGTAAGGACTTTTTTTTGCGGGATGAAATGACATTTTAATTGGCATCACTTTGATGTTGATATGAGTTTTTGATGACTTTTTACTCCATTTTATGTACTGTGGGATGAACAAAAATCGCAATTCTGTGACTGTTGTTTGAGGGGTTTTTTTACGGCGTTCACCGTACGGGTTAATTAACATGACAGATTTATAGGGTGGATTTCTACGCACGTGGCAATACCAAATATGGGTACTTTATTTATTTTTAATAATTTTGGGGGCGTTTGGCATTTGTATAGGGGAAATGGCGGTGTACGTGTTTTTATTTTATTTTTTGTGTTTGTGTTTTACTTTTTTACACTTTTTACACTTTTCCCGAGGGGGGAATTGCATGAACGATCGTCAGGCTGGGTGACAAGAACCTTGTGCCAGGCAAGGTTGTGTGCGATAACGGTCGAAATCTGCTGGCCGCCCTTAAGATCGGTAGGCTGGAGCACATCCCTTGCCTGGCACATGTCATGAACCTTGTCGTCCAGAAATTTTAAAGAGCTACCCGGGTCTGGACTGCCTGCTGAAGGAAGGCTCGAAGTCTAAGTTCGCACTTCCGCCGTTCGCACCCCGCTTCGTCCCGCCTGGCTGGTTGCAGCGTCAGCTCGGGCCCCCCGTCAACCGTCTCATTTTTGACGTGGCAACACGCTGGAATTCCCCCCCTCCACTGCTCCAGCGATTGTGGGGAGCAGCGCAATGCCATTCGCAGTCAAGTGACACATGGGCCCGACAAGCAGCGTTTCGGACCCGGGTGTTGAGCCACCCAGAGTGGAGGCAGGTGAAAGAGCTCTGCACCATCCTTGCCAGTTTTGAAGAAGCCACAAAATGGTCAGGGCGGGGGCGATGCCCTTGTCAGCATGAGCATTGTGGGGCTTAGTTCTGGGACGATCATTGGCACTCTGAAATATCAGCTCCCACCAGCGACGGAGGAGGAGACGGACACAGATGCGGACACGGAGCCTTTCTCTCCGTCAAATCCACAAGGCCGACAGTTTCAACAATTTTCATGGGTCTTCATTAGGCAGTGGTTCGGGGTCAGAGCTAGTGCAAGGTGGCGCATCAGCTCTCGGGGTGCTCATCTCAGGCAAGTCAGGGCTGTGTTGAAGCTGTGCCGGAGGCAGCGGAGGAGGAGGAAGGGGAAAGGTTTCCTGGACACCGATGTTCCCGACGTCCCTCCCTTGGAAAGAGTTTGGCGCGAATTTGAGGCGGAGGAGGAAGATGAGGAAGATGATTTTTGCTAGTGCCCCGACCCAGAGGTTTGGGAAAATCAAGGCTCCATCTCTCACATGAGTGCTTGGATGCTCCATTTCCTCCTCGCATTAAAGCCATCAAAATGAACAACAGTTACTGGGTGGCCACCCTCCTGGATCCCCGGTACAAAACAAAACTCAGCATTTTTCCTTCCACTCACCCAAATAGAGAGTAAAAATGCAGGAAATGGAGACCTTGCTGATTGATCAACTGGAGACATCTGTTGCGTCTGCTTCCCGTTCCCAAATGCCCACGGTGGAACAACATCAGCGACGTGACAGCAGTAGAGTGCCAAGTAGGCGTAGCGGCAGCAGCAGCAGCGGGCAAGGTGGCAGAAGCCTAATGGTGACCTCTGGCAATCTTTTTAAAAACCTCACAAGCATGAAAATGCAGGGCACACATCCAACACACAGAGATCAGCTTAAGACATGGTGCACGACTATCTGCGTCCAACACCAATGTTTTTGGATGTGTTCCGGACCCAATAGACTTCTGGGTATCCAAAATGGAAGAATGGCCCGAGCTGGCTCGTCACGCCATAGAGGTTTTGTCCTGCCCAGCAGCCAGCGTCATATCTGAGCGGACCTTCAGCACAGCCGGGGGATCATTACAGACAAACGCTTTCCGGCTTTACAGATAATGTGGTTTCGTTTGACTTTCATCAAGATGAATCAGGCATTGGGTCCTTTATGATGTTGTGGCCCCAATTGCCGAGGTCACCGATTAGTTGCCAGACTACTACACATCTTTTTTAAACAGAAATGGTCCCCTTGAAAAAATTTTTTTTAAATTATCATTTCTTACTGCAATTTTTATTCTCTTTTCCCAAAAGTTCATTTTGCTGGTTTTGCTGTGAGGAGACTGTAAAAGACACCAAGGTTTCATGACAAAACCGTATTCCATTTACTCACTTTATCTTTCAAATTTTTCGCATTGTCAATGGTTTTGGGCAGGCCCGGACTGAGCACCTGCCCGACCGGGCGGATGCCCGGCGGGCCGTGTGACTCCTGGGCCACCTGCATTTATATGCAATCAGCTAACGCTGCTCCTACCTTCTTTAATACAGGAGCAGCGCCGCTGTGAAGGGGCATTATGTGGGCTGCGGAACCTGGAGAGGGCCCCGGCTGCTGCTGTGGGCCGCTCCACGCCCCAGTAAACCCTGGTGACACCATCAGACATCAAGTCTGTGCTGTCGGCGCAGCTCCCCAGTGGCTGCTTCACTTACTGAGGCAGGAGGAAGCTCCGGCAGCAGCACAGCTAAGTGAGCTCAGGGGGCGGGGCCAGCAGCTCCGCGCTCAGGGGGCGGGGCCAGGCAGCTCCGTGCTCAGGGGGCGGGGCCAGGCAGCTCCGTGCTCAGGAGAAGAGCACTGAGTGCCGGCTTCCTGTTCAGTGCTCCGGCCCCGCCCACAGGACGCTGAGCAGATGAGCTCCCTGCAAGAAGATGCCTGCTCCTGCGGAGGATTGTCCCATTAGGCTGGCCTTTAATTTACTACTGGGGCCTCACCAGCTAGCCAGCCTCCACCTCCCTGGGACCTCAGCATGCAGCCAGCCTCCACCTCCCTGGGGCCTCAGCATGCAGCCAGCCTCCACCTCCCTGGGACCTCAGCATGCAGCCAGCCTCCACCTCCCCTGGGACCTCATTATCTAGCCTGCCTCCACCTCCCCTGGGACCTCACCATCTAGCCTGCCTCCACCTCCCTGGGCCCTCAGCATGTAGCCTGCCTCCACCTCTCTTGGGCCTCACCATCTAGCCTGCCTCCACCTCCCCTGGGACCTCACCATCTAGCCTGCCTCCCCCTTCCCTGGGCCCTTACCTGCCGCATCCTACTCAGCCGTCTGCTCCTTTGGGTCCTCCTTATTTGCAGACACTAGTAGTTTAGTAGGATTTGTGTCATTAACCATTGTGCCCAACTCCCTATGTAGGGGCCCAGAATTTCCATGGGATGTTTAAAAATCGGCGCTTACCTGCTGCCTTTCCCCCGGGCCCCGGCGGGCCCCAGACGGGGGGTTGTCGGGTTTGGCTGCTGTGGCATCCCTGACAGGGGCCTATTTTATCACCGCTTATGAAACTCCCTACCTAATGGGGGGCCTATATTTTTACCTACCTCCCAATTTTCTACTTACCCAAAGGGGGCTCTTTTATGAATTTTGGACGCCCATGTCCGTTTGAAGGGTTAACCTGCTGTTAATAATGAAGCAAAAAAAAAAAAGACTGTGTACAGAAGCGGGAGCCCCAACTTCGTGGGGGGGAGAAAGGGGTCACATAACCCTGGGTTTCTATGTAAGGGGGGGGCTGTAAAAGGGGGGGGGGTAAATGGTTGCAAAATGGGTTTTTTCTAAGATTTGGTGGGGAAATTCTCAGAGCGAGTTACGGGTGGGAATCGCTGGGGGTCTGGGCCGGATGAAGAAGAAAAAAGGGAAAGAAAACGACTCTCGAAGATAACCGTCTCCTGTGTGTCCCCTTTTGGGGTTATTTTGCTTCTGTTGATCAGTGTTATATTCATTTTTCATGTGACTTGACCACTACATAGCGGTATTGTAATATATCAGCATTTTTTGGGGCGGTACACTTTTTCCCTAATTGTAAAAAAACTGTACGCTTGTCCCCAACCCTGGAATAAAAAGGGTGCTGTGGCTAAGTTTTAAATTTTTTGCTGATGTTTTTTAGGGTGTTTATTTCACAGAGGGGGATATTGTATGGGGTCGTGGGGGGGATATTGTATGGGGGGGCGGGTATTTATGTGGGGGGATATTTATTGGGGCGGGTATTGTTTTTGGGGGCCCTGGCGCGGATATTTGTATGTGGGGGTGGGGGGTTTTTTGCCCCGGGCTGATTTTTGGTCCCCGTCCGGGCCCCGGGTTTTGGGGGCATGTTGCTGTGAGATACAGCTTAACATGGTCCTTTTGGGAAAAGAAAAGTGGGTTCTAATGCTTTTCCCTCACAATTTTTAACATGGCTGAGAATCATTTTTAAATTTTTTGGTCATGCTCCCTTTTAAATCAGCTATACTCATCCTATTCTAAAAAATGTGGTTTTTAAAAAGACATTTTTTTCTTCACAATTGCAAAAGTGGGCCCCGGGGCATGTTTTGAATTTTTGGGGGGGAAATTTTTCTGTGAAAAGAACTATACTACAGGTCCTTTTATAAAAAAAAAATGTGGGTTTTTAAAAGATTTTGTTTTCACAATTGTCAAAAGTGCTCAAGGGTGATGGGGCTGTCAAAAAAGGAATGGTAGGAACTTTTAATGGAACTATTGCAAAATACTTGTTTTTGCAAGATCTTTAACAGAGAGCAATCCCTTTAGTGAGCCCCCCCCATTTAATACATTTAAAAAAAAAGGAAACAAAGATGAGGGGGATTCCATCATATTTTAAAAATTGTTTTCTAAATTAAATACTAAAAAACTGGCATGCACAAAATACTGATACAAATAAACCCCCAATTGACAAGGAGGGACGGAAAACTTGAACAGAGTAGGTTACCCAGGGCAGGGGGACGGCTGGGAGTGGGCCCCCTGGACCACCGCAAGCGATGATAGTTAAACCCGCCAGGGAACGGAATCTAATTTCCCCCCCGGGTTTTCCCCGAGCCCCCCGCAAAGCAGGATGGACTTGCGCGGCGTAAGGTACCGGGGCGTCCCCCCCCGAAGTGACTTGCTTCGATGGCGGCCGGTGCGCGAGGGACAGAAACGTAGTCCCCCAAACGAGTCGGGGCAGGCAGGAGGCGGGGGGCGGCAATTGGGTTGTGGTCGGGACAGCAAGTTGGTCAGGGCAGGCGGAGAGGTTTTGGGTCGGAAGCGAGCAAGGGGGTTGTACACGGGAAGGCGGATATACTTTAGGAACGCTTTCTCTAAGGCTCGGGGCAACATAGATCCAGCAGGGAAGTGACGTGGGTGCAAAACTTATATAGGGACAGCGCTCGGCAATTACCCAATTACCGGCGCACTGTCCCTTTAAATTTACATGGGCAAGCGCGCGCTAGGGGGCACGCATGCGCATTCCGGCCGGCAGGGGACGAGGACCGGACGGGAGCGCGGTCAGGTGAGGAGACGGGACGGATGCAGCCACGGGCGGCAGTGGGACCCGCGGCGGCACCCGTCCCCGCCGGGGACCCGTTATGGGGAACGCGGATGCGACCACGGTCCGTGGCCCGGACCGCGCCGCAACCCGTTACAACAGGTCTAGTCAATGTCCAGTTCAACTAAAATGGTGGTTCAAACACTCCTTTTTCCGGCACTTTTTAAATGTGGGGGTCATACAGGTTTGGGGCTCATGCTGCGTTCCAGGACAGGGATAGTCAATGTCCAGTTCAAGTAAAATGATGGTTCAAATCATACTGCCTTCTGGCACTTTTTAATTTGTGGGTCATGCAGGTTTAAGGGTCAGGCTGTGGTACAAGACAGGGAAAGTGAATGGTCTGTGAGTTTTTTCTTTCTGTGGCTTTTATAACCTAAGTGTGTTGCCTAAGATGTAGCACGTATCCATTTGACTGTTGTGGATGTTAATTCCAGCTTCTCCATCCCTCTTTGGGTGTAAGAATGAAGGTGTTGTTCCTCTCCCATAGACTTTAATGGTCATCGGCGATAATCTGTTATCGGCTATCGGAAATCGTCTTGATAATTGACGATATCGACTATCGACCCGATGACCATAGTCAACGTAATCGCTCATCACTAATAGCAACCAGTGCTGGCAGCCTATCAGGAGAGATAGAACAGGTCTGTAGCTATAGCAACCAGTGCTGGCAGCCTATCAGGAGAGATAGAACAGGTCTGTAGCTATAGCAACCTGAGGAGCTGATGCAGCCCATCAGAAGAGATAGACCAGGTCTGTAGCTATAGTGACCAGTGCTGGCAGCCTATCAGGAGAGATCAAATAGGTCTGTAGCTATAGCAACCAGCGCTGGCAGCCTATCAGGAGAGATCAAACAGGTCTGTAGCTATAGAGACCAGTGCTGGCAGCCCATCAGAAGAGATAGACCAGGTCTGTAGCTATAGTGACCAGTGCTAGCAGCCTATCAGGAGAGATTGCACAGGTCTGTAGCTATAGCGACCTGAGGAGCTGATGCAGCCCATACAAGAGGGGATATCTAGGAATAGGTCGGACACTGTTAGTGGACACATATTGCAAAGTGACTTGTTTTTGCAAGATCTTTAATATAAAAAGCAGCGATCCTTGTAGTGAGACAACCCCTTTAAGGTAATAGTAAGAAAATTCACATGTGGGACGTACTCAGCCCAATCTGTTTACACGTCCAGTTGACCCAGTGATGAACTGATAAAAAAAAGCTGTGCGCCGCCGCGGATTATCACGCTTCACTTCAGAATATCCGTCACTGTCAGTCTTTCTGAGATTCCGATGTTAAAAAGTATCATTTCTTACCTTTCTAATGTTGATACAATAAGTTGTCTCTTCTCGTCACCTTATCTGGATATAATTAGAAGGAGAGAATTGAATTAGGCGGCGGCTCCTCGTCGCACAGGTGCTCATGTTGTGTTTCTTAACGAAAATGTGCTACTGGCAGGTGGAGATTAATAATCACAGCCGCACGCGCCGTGACAGAGCAATGCAATCAGAGAACCTGACACTCGCTGAGATCTCCCCTTAGGGAAAGTTTAGCTGCTTTTATGTATTTAAACAGAAAAGGTGAGAAGCGGCGAAATTTAACCCCTTCTAGAAATCCCTGCAATATTAGATAAAATACACTTAGGGCGACATGTATGGAACTAGGTGCATCAAAGTTCATTTCTCATCTATTTTTCAGTGTATAATGCGCCTGAATGTATGAAAGTGGTTTTTGTGCGATTATAAATGGTGAAAAGACCCTGTCCGTCGCCTGTGTGTTTGGTGCATTATGGAACTTAGGCGCATTAGTAATGCCCCAAACATGTATAAAGGCCATAGATAGGCTGGAAATAAGAGAAGTCACTAGAATAGCATGTCAGTGATAGAAACTATGGGACTGATCCTGCTTGGTGAACCACAGCTCCCATCAATACATGTGCTGTGCCGGCTCCTTCTGTATGTTGAATAAAGGGTGAGAGCAGCATAATTACATTTCAAATTTAAAGGGGTTTTGCCACGAAGTGAGTTCCTTACCTGTTTATCTGCTCAGGGGAGAATATAAACAAATCATGCTGAGTCATGAACGCTGGAGGGGTGAGAGACAGGGGGGTGAGCAGAGAGTGAGGAATCAGGAAGCGTCTCAAAAGTTTACTCAAATAATAACATTACAGCCAGTGGATTCTGTATACAGCAGACAGACTCATACACTGCACTTTCTTCCCAGTCCCTTGCAAGCTCCTTCATGTTCTCTGTCATCAGATAAGAAGTGCAAACACGCAAGCGCTGCCAGATCAGCTCCTGTCAGTGTCCTGGTCGTGTCTAATGTAAACTTTTAAGTAACTAAGGGCATGTAAGTCAGGCTGTAGCTCTCACAGGCTTCACTTTTTGTAATCACATATATTTAGAAAAGTGAATATATACCCATTTTGGAGGATCCCACGTCAACATTACATTGTGGCAAAAGCCCTTTAATGAAGTCAAAATTAAAAATGTTAAAATCTGAACAACATCATCAGTGGTTATTTACTGTAAAATTAGTTTTAGATTCTATTAAATTTAAATACATTTTATAGGAGATATTTTTATATTTTTGGGATATTATATATTTTTATATTAATTTTATATGATAATATGATTTTTTATTACATTTTAATAATTACATTTCATTAAATTTGATAATTATAATAAATTACTTTTTATTATTGTTCTGGTGGAAGTTGAGAAATATTGGACATTTTTGCCCCTTACAGCAAATCTATCTCCACTGCGACTCCTCAGACTCAGGCAGAGCACATTGACATAGGTCTGCCTGTCCGAGCAGTAATGCACCTGGTTCTGCTGAACCACATTCATATATGTGTCTAATATTGCGAGTGTGGTGCGACGCCCCCAGAACACCCCCTCATGTTCGGCGCATTAGAAAGTGTTGAGTCTTATGAACAATGCGCCTCACACATTCATTAGGTGCATTTTACACCAGAAAATGTTGAAAAACCCTATCATACATGTCTCCCTAAGGGCGACATTTACGAAAATTGGCGTCGCTGCGGCAGATTTTAGGCATATATTGTTTAGGTCTAAAACTCACTTTTGTGCCCATAGTAACCTATGAGCAAAAAAGTGAGTTTTAGACCTAAACAGGCTCATACATGTGGCCCTTATTGTATCATTGCTACTATATGTAATGCGCTTAGTTTTGGTACATTACAGTTCATTTATATCGAGAATATGACATCAAGAGTTTTTTTGGCGCAAAATAAACCAAAAAAACGCCGCTTGCACATTGGGACATGTCGCCCTAAATTCTGAGACGGGAATATCATCTCTGCATCTCCTCTTCATTTCCTTCCTACTCATTTCATATTTCTCCGCTTCGCTCTCTTCTTTCGCTCCTTTTTCTTCTCTTCTTCGTTGCCCTCTTGTTTTTCTATTTCATCGCTTCCAACTCCTTTATCCCCTTTCTTAGTCTTACAATTCTTTCTGCTTCTTTTTATCTTCTGCATCTTAAACCCTTAAACCTTCTTTCTCATCTTGCTCCTGTTTCCTTCCTCTTTCCTTCTTTTCTTCAATTTTGTTATTCCTATTTACTTTCCTTTTCCTTGATTCTCTTTTTTTATTCTTTCTTTCCTACCTTTTCCTTCTTCTTCCTTTTTTTTTTTTTTTTCCTCTTTGTTTTCTTATTCCTCCTTCTTTTCTGATTTTTCCCATCAATTTTATCAAACCTCTTTATTAATAATATCGCTCGGTTAGGCTCAGCAAGGAATAGGTGAGCTGAAATGTCAATTACAGGAACAGGAAATGGGCGCCTACAGCAGTAGAACTGCCCATAGCCTGAATAGGAAACGGGAGACTGAAGCTATAGAACTGCCCATAGCCTCAAAAAGGAGTGGGAGACTGAAACCGTAGAATCGCCTGTAACCTGGACTGAAAGTGGGAGCCTGAAGCTATAGAACTGCCCATAGCCTCAAAAAGGAGTGGGAGCCTGAAGCTGTAGAATTACCCATAACCTGAACAGGAAGTGGGAGCCTAAAGCTTGTTTTAACAGAAATTGGGACACTTAAGCTGTAAAACTGCCCACAGCCTGAATAAGAAGTTGGAATCTGAAGCTTTAGAAACACTCAAGGTCTGAACAGGAAGTGGGAGCCTGAAGCTGCAGAACCAACCACAGCCTATCAGGAAGTAGGAGGTTGAAGCTGTGAAACAATCCACAGCCTGAACAGGAAGTGCAAGCCTGAAGCTGTAGAACTGCCCGCAACCTGTACAGGAAGTAGGAGCCTGAAGCTGTAGAAACACTTTATGTTTAAACAGGAATTTGTACCCGGAAGCTGTAAAAGTGCCCACAGCCTGAACAGGAAGAGGGAGCCTGAAGCTGTGAAACCACCCACAACCTAAACAGGAAGTGGGAGCATTAAGGTGTAGAACCAACCACAGCCTAAACTGGAAGTGGGAGCCTGAAGCTGTAGAACCAACCACAGCCTGAACAGAAAGTGGGAGCCTGAAGCTGTAGAACCACCCACAGCCTGAACAGGAAGTGGGAGCTTGAAGCTGTAGAAACACAAACAGCCTGAACAGGAAGTGGGAGCCTGAAGCTGTAGAACTGCCCACAGCCTGAACAGGAAGTAGGAGTCTGAAGCTGTAGAACCGCCCACAGCCTGAACAGAAATTGGGAGCCTGAAGCTGTAGAACCACCCACACCGAGCCTGAAACAAGTGAAAAAGTGGGAGCTGAAGCTGTAGAAACACCACAGCCTGAACAGGAAGTGGGAGCCTGAAACGGTAGAACCGCCCACAGCCTGAACAGGAAGTGCTGTGAAGAGCAGGCTTTGTGAAACAGCCAGATGGTAAAACCTCTTTAGATTTATGTTTTTGAAACTGTTAGCTCCTTTTCCCCATCAGTCATGTGCATGAAAGTCAACATGGCAAACCCTGTAAATATATATAGATATATATATACTGTGTATAATGCTGTCACTTTTTTTGCTCTTCTTGACAATAACCCGGGCGCACACAGTGGAGTTGCTGGTTACAATTGAAACATGTTGCAATATAACCCATGGAATTTTCTCTTAGTTTTCGTGTCTTTGTTTTGTTGCTTGTTTTGATTTTCTGACCTTCTTTGTGTCCGGTCTGGAGCAGCTGCCGCAGAAATGAACCTCATCGATGAATTCCTTGTTGGCCGCTGGAATGTGTCCTGATTCTGGCTGAGCCATTACCTCTGCTTAGACTCTTTTTATACGTCTTAACTGGAATCGCACAGCATCTGCCCATCCAATTCTCCGTGTGAGTTTACAGAGTGCGCACACACAAAAAGTAAACAGAGAGAGGGGGCGCTCCGCGCAGTTTGCGTTGCCAAGGAAACCCCCGTCCGCACTCATCTTAAGTATGATCACAGCGACGCGACATTTATCATTGTTATCATTGCACTTGGGGTGGAAATATCATAAGCCGTTTCCTAATGACTGAGATTCGGGAAGATTTGTAAAATATTCATAGTAAAAAAATGTAAAAAAAAACAAGTAAATATTTGATGCAATGTTTGTGACGAAGCATCGAGCCTCACCCCAGTAATTGTGGCTGCCGCATAGTTCATAGGTCTTTCTGAAATAATGACTTGTGAGTTGTGACCTCAAAGCAAATCATTTCTGTAAGTTTCTAAGAAAAAAACATTTGCCTTTTAGGCACACGCAAAATTTTCACAAAAAAAAGTTTTTTTTAATCATTTCTTGGGGGGAATCGGTGAGGTCTTTGAATTGTTTTCTGATTTGCTAGGAAAAAAGCCAATAAATGGTGCGAATTTTGTCACAAATCTAATGTGTCGATTTCATTTGCAAACATTTTGGTATGAATTGTGCCTTTTATGCATTTGCTAAATTTGCAGAAAAAAATATAGTACTCATCATTTTTGGAAAGTGTCAAATAAGTGGAGATTTGGGAATTGTCTTTGATTTTTTTTAACTGATTTTTTAAGGAAAAAAATAATTGGGGCAAGTTTTTCTCCAAATTAAATTTGAAAAATTAGGTCAACATCTATGAATTCGCATGCACCATTTTTGTAACTTGACGCCAGTTCTAAATAGATATAGAGGAGGGTATAATATGACAGTACAAATTAAAGTATTATGATCCAAACATTTTTGGCACATAACACTTAAAACTGGTGCATAGAGCGTTATGTGCCAAACTTTGTATTGGAGTTTCGCACCAAAATTTGTTGCATCAAAATGTGTCATCAGGCGTACATTGTGCCAAGATTGGTCGTACACCTGTTCATACATCTATAGAACAGGTAATATACAGCAAGAAAATGGCAAAAGTAAATTCATAGATGTTGGCACTGGTTTCTGATTTTTTTGGTATGAATTGTGCCGTTTATAAACATGTCAAATTTGCACCAAAAAAATTATGACTTTCTCGGAATTCAGCGGTTTTGGAAACAGCCAAGAAGAGAGAATGAGTTTTGGGGAATTTAATTTGGCGCTTATCATTTTTGGAAAGTACCAAAAAATGTTTGAGTAATTTTTTGGGGATATTGAGTGTGTGCTTCAAATTTTACACTGATTTATGACAGAAAAATAAAACAAATGATGGAAATTTTCGAAAATGACAAAATAATTGGGGATTGGGAATTGTCTTTGGATTCTAAACTGACTTATTAAGAAAAAAGACAATAAATGGTGCAAATTTGTAGATTTAATTTCTGACTCTCTGGCAAGAATTGTAGCTTTTATGGTCAAACCAAATTTGAACACAAAAAATGTAACTTTAATCTGGAACTCATTACTTTTGGAAAGTATCAAGATAAGTGGTTTGGATCTTTAAGGGAATGGACGCAGTCTTCAAATTTTATAGCAATTTTGTCAGAACGCACTTACCTGGTCGGCTTCCAGCCTGCAAGGAGCAACACTCTGCACCTTTTAAGGTCCACATCCAGGAAAATATTCTGTTAGAGACTTTGGGAGTCTTCAAAATGGATGTGCTAATCAGGTTTTGTTTTTTGACTGTTTGTATGGGGAAGTATGGGGTAGTCCCCAGCTTGGATTATGCACTCCACCGACCTGCACAGGTTTTTTAATCAGATCAGGTTTATAGCAGGAGCATTCTAACCCTGAAATGTGGAGGTCTGAACAGACACCAAGAGAGGTAGCATAGGTTCCCAAATTAATTTGGGTCACCTTGCTGTGTTAGGTGGACAGATACAGTTTTGATCAAAAATATGCACTAAAAACCTCAAATTTTTTCATATACTCCACAGTAGCAGAAATTCTTTTCCAAAAAATTCTTATGTCCTTTCTGACTGTTTTTAGGGCCTATAGAGTGCTGCTGATATTGTATTGTGTTTGCAGAGACTTGGGAGTGACAGGCCTACAGCCACTCTGGACAGGGTGTGTGTCACACAGACCAATGGGAGGGCCAGGAAGCAGCACCAATCAGCTACAGGGGTGGTTTCTTGGCACTCCATTTAAACCTCCATGGATCTGTCTACTGTGCTCGTGATTCTGGCTTGCCCGTCCTTCCCAGCCTTTGTTACTTCTGCTATTTCGTGTATCTGACCTCTGACCTTGGCTTGTTCCCTGACTTTGTACTTCGCTCCTGACAGTGTTTCTGACCCCTGGCGTGGTCACCAGTTTTTCTATTTGTGTCTCTGACCTAGACCAACTGACTTTTTATACCACCTGACGACCCCAGCACTTTAGTAGCCCAGGGACCAATGCCCAGGGGGTCTGTCAATTAGGCAGCACGTCAAGTAGGCAGGGACAGGGGGACGGGTTCCAGTTATGGCTCACTGCACCGCCCTTGACGTGACAGATTTACTAAGAAGAAGCCAATGGTTCCCATTCTGGCATAAATCGAATGCGTAGTTTTTATTATCTGACTTGTGCCTTCAGTTCAGTATTATGATTTTGTGCAGCAGTCAGAATTTTGAGAAATTAACAGGAAAAGTAAAAATATTCTCGAAGTGAGTGTGGTCTACAAATTTCAGATCAAATTTTAGTCTTATATCGAATGTGTAGATTTTATTTTCTGACTTTTCCGATTTTATTCCCTGTGTTTTTCATCCAATCTTCAAATTTCTTAGAAAAAATTACAGGCAACATGTATAAAACTTGGAGACGACACATCAGCTCTAAATCATTATAGTGGAGTGTAAAATGTGACAGAATGTATGAACCTGTCGTATGTGGGTTCATAAATCTGACGTGTGCTATGCCTTGCAGGGCCTAGCATATCTTTGGAACATTCAAAAGTGCTGTGTCTGGTGAAAGTTTTGGTGTATGACTGCTCATACAGCTATAGTACAGGGCTATGCCAGTTTTTTGGCACAAAATACATGCAAAAACGGCGCAGCCCTGCGCATACATGTCAACCTATGACTTTTTTCAGTACAAACTTTTCGGTAAGATTGGTCGTCTTAGCTAAAACGAGATTTTGAAAATATGTGCCAAATATATTAAAAAGCATCATCTAAAACTTTGAATATTTAATTTAATGTCAAAATTTGCACCAAATTCAGGATCTTTTTTTGAGAAACTTGACTTTCCCTGTGTCTGTTTGGAGATTATGCTTATTTTATTCATCGTTTTTCCAGCTTAGCAAGTCAATAGAAAATTTATGACCACTTCCTATTTTTGATGTAGGCAACCTATAGTTAATGGAGGAAATCACGTGTAGTATTCTGGCTTGATGGGTATATAATGTATGCAATCGGCTGCCTGCACACATATATCCCTTGTTGCTTTCATGGGTCATTGCTGGAAGAACACAAGTTGGTTCTGGCAGTGTTATGTTCTGGGGAATTTTTTCGGGGCATTCTCAGGGACACTCATCCATGTGGAAGGTGCTACATCCAATATGGGTATAAATCCCTCCTTGAAGATCACATAAACCTATACATGCTGATTGTCTACCCTGGGGCGGAGGGGATCTTCTAGCAAGACAATGCAACATGTCACACGGCTAGAAATGTCCAACATTGGTTGGAAGAGCAGGACCAAGACTTCCAAATACTACCCTGGCCTCTAATTCCCCAGAACCAAACTGAGCATATGCAGGACCCCTGGATGGTGGTGTTGGCTCTATGGACTCTCCAGCAGTTGAGGGATGCACTCAGCTCCAGATACCGTTGACTGTCTATCAGGATCTTGAGTCATTCATCATCCTGCTGCACATAGCACTCCTTCTGGACATTAGTTGTATATAGCTGGATATTACCTGTAATAATAAATGTATCTAATAGCTGTTAGGAAATAACTGTATATACTCGAGTATAAGCCGACCCGAATATAAGCCAAGGCACCTACTTTTGCCACAAAAAACTGGGAAAACTTATTGACTCGAGTATAAGCCTAGGGTGGAAAATGCAGCGGCTACTGGTAAATTTAAAAAATAAAAATGGATACCAAGAAAATTGCATAGGCAGGTATAGGCAGTTTAATGTCGACCATAGGGATTTAAAAGTACCCCATAGGCAGGTATATGTCCCCCATAGGCAGGTTATAGGCAGGTATATGTCCCCATAGGCAGGTATATGTCCCCATAGTCAGGTAATAAGCAGGTATATGTCCCTATAGGCGGATTATAGGCAGGTATATGTCCCCATAGGCAGGTTTTAGGCAGGTATATGTCACTATAGGCAGGTATATGTCCCCATAGGCAGGTTATAGGCAGATAAATATCCCTTATAGGCAGTTTCAGGCAGGTGTAGGCAGGGTTTAAAAAATAAATAAATACATGCACTTAACCATCATAGCGCACGAGCGCCGACAGTGACTCGAGTATAAGCCGAGGAGGGATTTTTCAGCACATTTTTTGTGCTGAAAAACTCAGTTTATACTCGAGTATATATGGTATATGCAATAAGATGCACTAACACACAGATTAAAGTATGCTACAAAGTTGTAGATCTTTTCTTTATTCCGGGATCATGTCAAGGCTTCCGTGAAGCACTAAACCATGTAGTAAGCTCTGCTACACCGTAACTGTATGCACTACAGATCTTTTGCCTATACTGTCCTCCGTTAGCGGTAGCTCACGTCCCAGGAACGAGTGAAAGTTTCCTCAATGGTGCGGTTGTGTGAGTCACCTCGGCTTCATTTTCTGGCATCGTTACTTTGTGGCGGCTTCAAAGGGCCCAAATGTTCTTTTATCTCACTTAACTTCCTCACTTGCAGGTTGATACGATGCGATGGGAGGAAGAGACGGAGCTTGGCTCTTCCATAAGCCCTGCACTTTAACTAAGCCTTGGAGCAGTAATTGAAAAGAGACACATAAGTCAGTATCCAAAAAACTGTGTGATCTGTAACTCTGCCCATTGATCTTAACACTTTGAGCACCTGTCTGAACCACGCAGACAACATGTGTCCTATTTAGAATCATCTCGAGCTCAGAAAAGGCAAGTTTTTAAGGAAGTGTTCCCCTAATTTAACTTGTGTAATGAATCTTGCTACAAGGATACACATACTTATCAAAGTTTGGAGACCTGACAGCAGAGAAACCAACCACAATGCAGCTGATGCTGATGTGATCAAGAGAGCAACTATGTAACCATATGTAGACCAACAACTTTTAATTGGCTCCCACCAAAATTTTACATGGTTTAGACACTTGTTGAACTGAGGTGCCTGGGTCACTCCACTGAAGCTGGTTCGAGGGGCCCACCTGTGGAGTTGATTCTGGGGACCTACCAGTATAGTTGATTCTTTGGACCCACCAGTGGAGTTAATTCTTGATACCCACCAGTGTAGTTGATTCTTGGGGCCCACCAGTGGAGTTGATTCTTGGGGACACCAGTGTAGTTGATTCGTGAGTCCCACCCGTGTAGTTGATTCTTGAGACCCACCAGTTGTGTTGATTCTTGGGGCCCACCAGTGTAGTTGATTCTTGGGGCCCACCAGTGCAGTTGATTCTGGGGACCTACCAGTGGAGTTGATTCTTGGGGCCCCACCAGTGGAGATGATTCTTGAGGTTCACCCGTGAAGTTGATTCTTCGGGCCCACCAACCGAGTTGATTCGCGGGGTCCACCAATGGACTTGATCCTGGGGACCCACCAGTGCAGATAATTCTAGGCACCCACCAGTGGAGTTGATTCTTTAGGCCACCAGTGGAGTTTATTCTTTAGGCCACCAGTGGAGTTGACTCTTGGAACCCACCAGTGGGGTTGATTCGAGGGGCCCACAAGTGGAGTTGTTTCTTGGAGCCTACCTGTAGAGTAAATTCTTGGAACCCACTAGTGGAGGTGATTCTTTGGGCTTAGCAGTTGAGCTCATACATGGAGTCCACTATTGGAGATGATATTCGGGTCCCTCCAGTGGAGTTCATTTTTTCAGTCCACAAGTGGAGATAATTCTTGGGTCCCACCCTACAGTCTGTGTACATGACTCCACATGGCTCTTGCAGTTTGCCTCTCTTATTCTGCCTTTCTTCCTAACCCCCCCCCCCCCCATGCTTGTAATTATTTGCTCCTCTAGCTGTTTCCTCTGCTCTCCTTTGGGTCCGTCCAAGCCTGATAAAACTTGTTGGATATGTCCATCATATGTCCAAAAGGATGGGCTCATCAACACAATGAAAAGTCTTCATGGTCCTTTGCAGGAAGACCAGGAAGGAGTGGAAACCTGCAGGAAGCATGAACAACCATTTTATCTATTGAAGTCCCTGGTTATCGAGTGGCTGATAAAATGTTGCTTTTATACTCAAGAAATCACTGGTAAGAAGCAATAATCAGGGATATATGTAAGTAGAAAGTGCCCCATTGACCAGCTCTATTTTAAGGTAAGGACCTGATAAATGAGTAGCGCATGCTGGGACACTGATACCACACACTCAGCTATCACAAAGAGAATGTAGGATAGGAGCATGGGAGGCATTAACACCAAGACCCCTATATTAGTTCAGACCCCAAACCACTAAATTAATTCACACACCAGACCCTTAATTCAGACCACAAAAAGCTTGATTAAATCAGAACCAAGTGAGATTTCAGATTAGAGAATAAACACAAAAACAGGACTTATGTCTTCTTGCCATTGGCTTCTCCTGTTTTCAGGGCCTGGCACACAAGGTCCCGATGATGGTCAGCATTGTATATGATATATTCAGTTGGGTGCAAACTACAAGGAGACACTTTATGGTCTTTGGGGGTTAGACAGTATCAAAGCAAGGTCCATTGGCTATGACCAAAGGTATCAGCTTTTCGTGTCTGCCCCCTACCCACATGGGCTTCTGCCTTCTTACTTAACCCCTTAAGTCAAACACCTGAAAAGTAGTTAATTACCAGAACATTTTTTTAGTTTTTGCCTCCTTGTGTTTCAACAGTTGTAGTTTCATTTTTTTTCAATGACGCCGTTGTACGAGGCCTCGTTTTCTTCGAGACGAGTTGTACTTTATGGGAGGATAGTTTAAGTTCACTAATAAATATTTGCAGAATTTTTTTTCAATGTTTAAAAATTTTTTTTTCTTTTTTTACATTTTTTTTTTTTACCCCATTCACATTTCTCACTTAATAACTTGTTAGATTAACTCTACAGGTTGTTACGGTCGTGTGGATACCTAATACGTGTAGGGTTTTTTTGGTGTGTAATGTATGCACAATTATTTTTTATTGACTATTTATTTTTATTTTATTTTTTTTATTCTTTTTTTACACTTTTTGTTTTTTACTTGTTTTTTTAAATCCCCTGAAGGGAGAACAGTTTTAATTGATTTTTTATTTTTTGTACACTTTTTAATGTATTAGCATATTCAAATATGCTAATACATTATAATTAGAGATGGGCGAATCGATTCTAACGAAGTGGAATTCGTTTAGAATTTCAGGAAAACTTCGGTTCTGAACGAAGTCGAAGTTTGGGGTACTTCGGGTGAACGAAGTGTGCTTTTGATTGATAAAATGGCTGCGAGCACATGGCGCTACATGGGGCAAAGCACTCTGGGAGGAAGAAGGGCATAGCCTGCATGACATGTGCAGAGATGAAGCCAATCAGAGACCGGCGGGATTCTGTGACGTCACCGCACTATATAAGTCCGGGCGCGACGCCGGGAGCTCACACTCCTCTCACTGTACTGATCAGGGAAGGTGCTGCCGCGGCTGATTGTTACTGAAGAATTGATTTTTATACAGCGATTTTTGGGGGGTGTCTCAGCTTGTCTCAGAGACTGCTTCTCTATAATTTTATTTTTGATTTTTTGGTGTATTGGATCTGAAGTCCAGTGTGCGTCCAGTGCAGCTGCATATACATTTAATCTATCTGCTCACAGCACATTGAATATCCAAGGGGGATCTAAGCCAGTTCCTGTTGTATTCATTTAAAGAAACAGCGTTTTTATAATACAAATACCACTTCATTTTTGGCTGCTCAATTCTTTTGCGCAATTTACATCCAGGGGTTAATTAAGCGTTGTTTTTGTGCTGTGGTGACAAAAATAGACCGTCATTTTCACCGCCAAAAAATAAAATTTTCCTGTTGCATAATTCACAAGCGAAGGTTAATTACAATTTTTTCTCTTGTTGTGTAGCGTAGAAAACACGCAATTGTAACACGCTACAAAGCTAGTAGTTTGAGGCTGCTCAATTATTTTGCGCAATTTACATCCAGGGGTTAATTAAGCGTTGTTCTACAGTTGTACTCAGTAAAAGAAACTTTGTTTTTCACCGCCACAAAAGAAATTCTGTAGCATAATTCATATCCGAAGGTTAATTAAGCCTGTATGTGCTTTTATATTCAGTAAAATGCACAGAGTTTTAAGTCATACAAGTCAATTTTTCCTGCCCATTTGTGGAGCGCAATTTATATCCAAGGGTTACCCAAGCTTCTTAGTGGGTTCATTTGGAGTCAAATACAGGGTGTATTTATCATATACAGATATCTTCATAAAACAGTGTCTGTACATTATAGAACAAACAGTATGTCAGACAGAGAGGTGGCAGGCTCTTCACCTGCGAGTGGCAGAGGCACAAACATTCCAGGCCCAGGTCGCAGCACAGCAAGGGGACGTCGCAGCAGGGGTCACTCGGTGAGGCCACAACTGCCGCTGTCATCTCGCGGCCGTGTGTTGACCAGCAACCCAATGGTTCTTTTTTGGTTGACTAGGTCATCCACTTCCTCCCATATGACATCTGACAACCCCAGCCAAGAGTCGGTGGGAACGTCAGACACAACCCTTAGTTGGCATGGCCCGGGAGCTGGTCAGCGGCCCTCACCTGTCCTCAACCGGCCTCTGTCCCATCCGGTTCCTCAGCCAGAGATCTACTATGTGGTCTGGCTCAGCGCCACTATATAGCGAGGATGAACAATTTGAGGAGGGCAGTCAGCAGCTACTTGGCAGCGAAGAAATGGGGCCAATATCGCCTGTTCTTGCAGTAGGCGCAAAGTATAGATGTTGAAAGTGGCATGGGAGGTCATGTTGTGAGGGGTCAGCCTCTGCATACCAAGACCGGTGATGAGGACAGCAGTGACGATGCAAGCACAAATAGATGATGATGTAGCCGACCGCACTTGGGAGCCGGGTGAGGCAAGGGCTTCATCATCGTCAGGAGAAGAGGGCGTCAGCTTGCGCGTCAGGCAGCAGCGCAGCCAGCAAGTGGGTCGTGTGGCCGTGAGTCAGCAGGATAGCAGCAGTGTGAGGTCGGGAGCCAAGCGGCCACAGGGTAAAAAACCCGCTTCGCAGGTCCAAGAAAGTAGCGGCACAGGGGCTCAGCGAGGCAGCGGCGGCAGTAGTCACTCAGTGCGGAGCGTTGGCGTAAAATCCGATACTCGGCGGTGTGGCAGTTCTTTGCTAAGACACCGGAGGAGCTGAATATGGGTATATGTAGAATCTGTAAGCAGAAAGTGAAGCGTGGCCAGGGAGCTAACGTTGGCACCACGGCCCTGCGTCAACACATGCAGCGTCACCATCCGGGGGCCTGGGAGAAACGTGGCTCAGATGTGGTGGTCCATCCTGCCGCCGCAGCAACAGCAGCAGCAGCAGCGCCCAGTGGTACGCATGCCATTTGCAGCCACTCAAAGCTCCACCACCTCTGCAGAAGGGAGCTGTTTCTCTTTGACATCATCTCCCGGTCCAGATGCTCCTGCTCCTCGCTACTCATGGCGCCAGCAGTCGTTCAGCGAGGCGATTGCAAAGAGACAGCAGTATGCGTCCAACCATCCTAAGGTGCAGCAGCTGACCGTGCTCCTGTCCAAGTTGTTGGTACTGCAGTCCCTCCCTTTCCAAATGGTGGACTCTGCACCATTCAGAGAACTAATGGCTTGTGCCGAGCCGAGATGGAGAGTTCCAAGCCATAATTTCTTTTCCAAAAAGGCAGTACCAGCACTTCATAAATATGTAGAACAGAAGGTGGGCCAGTCCTTAAGCTTATCGGTTTGTTCCAAGGTGCACGGCAGCGCGGACGTCTGGAGCTGTAACTACGGTCAGGGCCAGTACATGTCCTTTACGGCTCACTGGGTGAATGTGCTTCCAGCCCAGGCACACCAACAACTTGGACAGGAGACGCCGCTTTCTCCTCCACGTTGTCAAACTGCTGCTCCTACGCCAATGTCCGCCTCCTCCTCCTCCTCCACCACCACCACCATCTCAGCCTCCACAAGTACTGCTCCATCATACCACATGTGTAGGGCACAGCGGTGTCACGCAGTTCTACACCTGGCTTGCCTCGGCGAACGAAGTCACACAGGGGAGGAACTGCTCCGCGTCATGCAGCAAGAAATCGATGTGTGGCTTTCTCCACGCCAACTGCAAATCGGAACCATGGTGATGGACAATGGGAGGAACATGGTGTCCGCGCTGCACCGAGGAGGGATGGTCCATGCGCCCTGCATGGCGTACGTGTTCAATCTGGTTGTGAAAAGGTTCCTGAAGTCTTCCACCGATCTTCAGAACATTCTGAAAATGGCCAGGAAACTGTGCATGCACTTTATCCATTCGTACAAAGCCAGGAACACCCTCCTTGAGTTTCAGCGGCAGAACGGCCTCCCCCAACACACTCTGATATGCAATGTTTCCACCCGTTGGAATTCCAGCCTGCACATGTTGGACCGACTGTATGAACAGAGAAAGGCCATTAACGATTTTTTGATGATCCAGGCAGACAGAAGTACTCCCCTGTGTAACTTTGATATCAGCCAGTGGCAGCTCATGCGTGACACCTGCCGTTTGTTGAGGCCATTCGAGGAGGCGACGTTATTTGTCAGTCGCCAGGACTACGGGATGAATAACGTCATTCCACTGCTTCATGTCCTGGAACAGATGCTGAAAAATCTGTCTGGGCAGGGGACTGGAGACGTGGCGACTACATCTCGTGGCCACATGAGTCCGGTGGGGACTGAAAGGGAGGAGGAGGAGGAGGACATTGGAGCAGAAGCATTGTCTGGTGAAATGAGTGGATTTTCTACCCAGGTGACAAGAGAGGAGGAGCAGGAGCAGCTGGAGGAGGTGGATGGAGATGAGAAAGACAAGGCAGATGACCTGCAAGAACCGTGGGAGTAAACAGTGGAGATGGAGGCAGGGAGCCCCTCGGAGTCACTTGTGCAGATGGCCCGCAGCATGCTTATTTGCCTGGCTAGTGACAGCCGAATAGTCAGCATCCGGCAGAGGGATGACTTCTGGCTCTCCACCCTATTGGACCCTCGCTACCGGTCCAAAATGGGAGCCTTTTTCCCAGCTATAGGGAAATCCTCCGTAATCAGTTGGCCGCTGCCTATGTGCGGCATCGTCCCTCCTCTGACAGGTCTGACCGGGGGGTTCCTCAGCGCTCACGTACTACTGCCGCGGCTGCTGGGGGAAGGTGGGGGGGTAGGAGCAGTACCAGCTCCATCAGCAGTAACCTAAGTCTGGAGTCACTGATGAGCAGCTTCCTTCACCCGCCTAGTGAGGAGGGTAATCGCCAGCAGCAGCAGGACCTGGAGCAGTCCCTGAACCAACAGGTGGTGGCCTACTTGGACAGCACTCTGCCACCCCAGTTAGAAGATCCGCTGGACTACTGGGCAGCCAAACTGGATGTGTGGCCGCAACTTGCCGAGTTTGCAGTGGAGAAGCTGTCCTGCCCGGCCAGTAGTGTGGCATCAGAGCGGGTGTTCAGTGCAGCGGGGGCCATCGTTAGCCCAAGGAGAACCCGCTTGTCCACGGGAAATGTGGAACGACTGACCTTTGTCAAGATGAATCAGATGTGGATCGGCCAGGATTTCCACACACCAATGCCTTAGGCGTCAGACTACATCAGTCATGACGCCTCACCCAAACTGTGAGAAATGAGTCTGGGTTCAAACTACCTGCCTCAGCCACTATTCTGATGCCACCACCCGCCTGATGCCAAACATCTGCTGACAGTCTCTCCATCTGCCAACAACCATCTTTACCAGGGACTGGTATTGCCACCCACCTCCACACTGTGTCATTGTGCCACTGTCTGACCTCATGCTGCTGCTATGGCTGCTGCTGTGACCTACACACTGTGTCATTGTCCCACTCTGTGGCCTACTCCTGTTTTTGCCACCTCCAGAATGTCATTGTGCCACTGTCTGTCCTCATGCTGCTGCTGTGGCTGCTGCCGTGACCTCCACACTGTGTCATTGTGCCACTGTCTGACCTCATGCTGCTGCTGTGGCTGCTGCCGTGACCTACACACTGTGTCATTGTCCCACTCTGTGGCCTACTCCTGTTTTCCACCTCCAGAATGTCATTGTGCCACTGCCTGACCTCATGCTGCTGCTCCCGTTACCTACACTCTGTGTCTTTGGGCCAGTGTCTGACCTCATGGTGCTGGTGTGGTGCTGCTGCTTGCTTGTATTTCCTACACACTTGTGATGTCCATTGACCCACTCTGTGGCCTACCCCCACTTTTTTTTATATTGCCACTCCACACGATAATGTGATTGTGCCAACATAAGCTTGTGCTGACCTATCATACTGCTGGCTGTGCCCCCCCTGCTTTGACTGCCTTTTTTCACACTGTGTCATTGTGCCACTGTCTGACCTCATACTTGCCCTTTTTTTTTTTTTTGGCTAAATTCATTGGCTGCTGCCTTGGTCCCGCATCCACACTCTGTCACTAATGTTGCCACCTGAGCTCTCAGCTTGTTTTTTTCCAGCTTTCTTTGGCATGACTTATCAGGCAACATTCCCGCTTCAGTTCTTTTGGTCAGTTTTGCCCTCTTAAGTGCCCAGAGAATTTTATAGTGAAGCGATTCTAAGAGCGGCGGCAGTCATGTGCGTGTCATACTAAAACACAACATTGTATGAAGACCAAACCAAGCTCCCTCTGCATATTAAGCATGGCACAACGTTCTACAGCACCCTGCAGGCTCTGTGCAGCCTGGAAATAGCTGTTTGTTAACGTGATTCGTGCCGAAGTAATTCGGAACGAAGTTATTTTTTGCCGAGAAATTTGGCAAAGTGAACGAAACGAATTTCGGGAAATTCGCCCATCTCTATTTATAATCTGTGTCAGTCTGACACAGGCAGTGATTAGGGCAGCACACAGTGTGTCCTGATCACTGGCTTGTTACACAGACAGCCCTAGGGTTACTCTAGGTCCCCAGGGCTGACTGTGCAGCTGTTCCCCGGGCTCTGTTGGGTCACCGGACGTTCCGATCACCCGACAGAGCAGGGAAACACTTTGATTGTGCTGCGGTGACGATCTGCCGCAATCAAAGGGTTAAAGCACCGGGGTGCGGAGATTCCCCCACTTCCCGGTGCTCACCAAAAGACGTCGCTGCAGACCAACGAGTTTAGGAGTTTAGGAGTTTTGTGGGGCCGTCCTTTTTGGGACGGGTTCTCCGCCAAGGGATTTCTACTAGCATAGGGCAAACATAGTAACTAGTTAGGAGGACAGCTAGTTTATACTGTTGTTGTTTTTGGTCCCATATTTTTGATATGTAAGAGTTTCATTATTTTAATATTCTTGATTAAAAGTTAGATTTTAAAGGAATATTTTCATTTCGGTATTTATGTTCTGCAGATGAACGACCTGAAATGGCCAACGCCAAAAGTCAGTGGCGGTCATTAAGGAGTTAAAGTTGTACCTTAATCTGGCTCCACATACCACTATTTGACTAGTTTGGGCTCCTCTGCCCATCAAGAGTCCCAGAGCCAACTTTATCACGTACATCTTCTCCATGGTCCTGATGAAAGCATTCAGCATTGTGTGCAGTGGTGCTTACAGAACTCGCATGTGCTGTGACTTCCTGACCTTTGGAAACATTGGGACTGTGTATGCCAGGTGCTGAAGAGTTTGATGATGATAGCAGAGGACTCTGAAGTCTAGAGTATGTCATTTCTGGAACACAAATAGTTACACCCTAGTAGTAAGATATATACAGTACAGTAGATATGGCAGAAGATAATTGAGTATTTGATGCACAAGGACTGAGCCAAACTTGAGGGAAAAAATGTAATTTCCAATTTAGTAAACCCACAGTTGAAGCCTTTCCTTAAAGGGCTTGTCCAGTATAGAAACCCCATTTTTCATGCATGTTGTTAAGGAATAATTAGAAGGGGTCCTAGAGAGTCTAGAGTCATTTTCACCAAGGGCCACATAAGCATTATGGTTGCCCATTAAAGGGCTATTGGACAGGTTTGGAAAGGGTCTAGGATTTCCCAGGGTAGGACTGTCGGAGTCATGCCACTGCCTTTCAGTTGCTAAACAAAGCAGTGAGGAGGTGCATACTGTAGTTACAAATCCAAGATGGTGCTGATGCCTCTATCAAGCACTGACTGCATCCACTGGGGAAGGTGAAGAGCTAGTGTTTCTGTATCCCAACCTTGGCCATATCTGATCACTTTATGGGCCATATAAAATGATGTGACTGGCTGAAATTGGCCAACAGGCTTTGAGTTTGACATATGTGGTTAAGAGAGTCTGTAGAGTCATAACAATGTCCCAATCATTTGAATGGACGTAGAGTAATGCTTAATTTCCCCTATGGGCGCATTACAGGGAAATTGAGCACTTGCTGCCAGGTTTCCCTGTAGCTGATCAATGACAGGCTTGAACTGGCCCACAGCGGAATGGGGGAAGGCCTTGGTGGGCCCCTGAGCATGTGATGCCTGGGGCTGCTCTTCAGACAAAAAAGCAGAAAAAGAGAGGCAAAAAGGCAGAGGTATGTGCAGTAGGTGCGGTCATGTACAGTAGCTTTAGGGTCCTCAAGAAATTAACTCCACTGGTGGGCCCCAAAAATTCAGTCTACTTGTGGGCCCCAAGAATTAACTTCAGTGGTGGTCATCAATAATCATCTCCACTAGTGGGTCCCAAAAATCAACTCCACTGGTGGGCCCCAAAAATCAACTCCACTGGTGAGCCCCAAGAAACACCTCCACTGGTGGGCCCCAAGAATCACCTCCACCGGTGGGCCCCACGACTAAACTCCACTAGTGGGCCCCAAGAATCAACTCTACTGGTGGGACCCAAGAATCATATCGAAAACTGGGCCCCAAGAATCAACTCCAATGGGGGGCACCAATAATAAACTCCACTGGTGGGCCACAAAAATCATCTCCACTGGTGGGCCCTAAGAAACATCTCCACTGGTGGCCCCAAGAATCATCTCCACTGGTGGCCCCAAAATCAACTCCACTGGTGGGCCCAAGAGCCCCAAGAATCAGCTCCACTGGTGGGACCCCAAGAATCATCTCCACTGGTGGGCAACAAGAATAAACTCCACTGTTGGGCATCAAGAATCAAGTCCACTGGTGGGCCCCAAGAATCAACTCCTCTGGTGGACCCAAAGAATCATCTTCACTGTTGGGCCCCAAGAATCAACTCCACTAGTGGGCCCTAAGAATCAATTCCACTGGTGGACCTCAAGAATCACCTCCACTGGTGGACCTCAAGAATTATTCCACTGGTGGGCCCCAAGAATCATCTCCACTGTTGACCCCAAGAATCAGCTCCACTGGTGGCCCCAAGAATCAGCTCCACTGGTGCGCCCCGAGAATCAGCTCCACTGATGGGACCCAGACACCTAAATCTGATACTGATTGCAGAGGTTCCCAACTGAGGTGCGCTTTATGACTGGCTAATTGTGGAGTGACTCTGCAGTTAAATAGGGAAAGCACAGTTCCCCTTTACATTTGGGATCTCCAATTTATTTCTCCTATTTATGTGTTACGATTCTTTTCTCCCCAATAAGTCACGCTGCACATTTTACTCCCATCTTTTTTTCATCTGATAAAGTCAAACGTTGCTGCCGAGATTTGGATTTTCTAACTATAACATAAAAAGTGGCTGAAGCAATAAAGACGGAACATAAAAAAGATCGAGTGTAACATTATAGAAACAGTAACGGCGTGCAGCAGAGGTCGCCTCTGCCCGCGTACAGATCCCAGTTTATCCTCTGAAAACTGCATCTGACACAGAGACACTTAGAGGAGACTTAGCAGATGTAAGAGGCTATCCAAATCTCAAACTAGGTCACCGCTCGCTTCGATCATGGCCGCGGTCAGATGTCCTTATTTTTGACAAATGATTTTGATTAGACTGCGGCTCACAAGTCCACTTGCTTACATTTGACCTTCTAAGATATAGCCAGGATTTTGACTTCAAAGGGCATATGAGTTTTGCTTTCAAAAAAAAATCCAGGGGCAGTGATGCTAATAATCCCCTTGCCAGATAGGATTCTAGCCGAGAAAAAGCAGAAAAAATACAAATAAAAAATGTCCTTTGTAGACAGACTTTCTTTAACCCTCGTGGCTCAGCTACAATGGACCTGGTTTGATTGACAGGTATATCGATTTGATACATTGTATCATTAGGTTCTCTAATTTTTTTTTTTTTAAGGTGTCCATGATGTTTAGGTCTGAATAAGACGTCCGGGCTGGAGGATTCGGCATAGAAATGTCTTTCTGTTATGGATTATTCCAGATAAATATTTTATTAATTGCTGGAGGTTGATGGATTTCAGCCCAGTTACACCACCGCGATATTAAAAATAACTAGCCGACGGGGCCCAGAGGGATTCATCACCAGCTGTTCTGCTGGACATGTGTAAATCAAGTCCGGGAAGGGTTTCTTATGAGAAATTTAACCCGTCCGTCCTCGACCAAACTGATCTAATGTGTTTATTCACGGACATAATGGAAACTAATTGCAGGTCATTAATCAGTATTTTTCTATGTCACCAGATGGAAGAAGCTGTGAGCAGTGTCGGACTGGAGTGCCTAGTGATTCTTGTTCCCACCAGTGGAGGTGATTCTTGGGGTCACCAGTGGAGTTGATTCTTGGGGCCCACCAGTGGAGTTGATTCTTGGGGTCCACCAGTTAGGTTGATTATTGGGACCTACCAATGGAGTTTGTTCTTGGTGCCCACCTGTGGAGTTGATTCTTGGGTTCCACCAGTGGAGATGATTCTTGGAGCCACCAGTGGAGATGATTCTTGGGACCCACCAGTGGAGATGATTCTTGGGGACCACCAGTGGAGTTGAATCTTTGGCCCCAACAGTGGAGTGGATTTTTGAGAGCCCAGTAAAGTTTGGGGGCCCGCCTGTGGAGTTGATTATGGAGTCAGTGGAGATGGGATCCACTTATGGGATCAGTGGAGATGATTATGGAGTCCACCAGTGGAGTTGATTTTGGGGCCCACCAGTGGAGTTGATTTTGGGGCCCACCAGTGGAATTGATTCTTGGGGCGGGGCCCACCAGTGGAACTGTTTCTTGGGGTCCACCAGTGTAGTTGAAACTTTAGCCCCACTAGTGCAGTTGATTCTTGGAGCCCAACAGGGGAATTAATTCTTGGGGCCCACCATTGGAGATGATTCTTGGGGTCCACCTGTGGAGTTGAATCTTAGGCCACAACAGTGGACTGGATTCTGGAGGCCAACCAGTGAAGTTTATTTTTGGGACCCACCAGGTGAATTGAATTTGGGAGCCCTCTTATAATGGAGTCTACCAGTGGATTTGATTTTGTGGACCACCAGTGGAGTTCATTCCTGGGCCCACCGGTAGAGTTGATTCTTGGTGCTGTGGGGGGTCAGCTCCGCCACAGGAACACACACACTGGTAATGTCAAATTAAATGGGTTTTTATTGACATACAGTCCAAACAGAACAGAAAACAGCTTTATCTTCGGCAGGGTGCAAAACAGAACATAAAACATAACCTTGCTTTAGGCAGTAAATGGATAACAGAAAATGGGTTCAGCTCAACATCCAGACTGAGCAGCACCTAAGAAGAGCAAGTCCAGCTGCTCTGACAGAGACCACATAAGAGACCTTTCCTCTACAAACTCCAGGCTTGGCGTTGCGTACCACACCCAGCACTCCTGACCTCCTGGCTTTATAGGCCAAGGAAATCATGGCGTGGATATGTGGGAGCAGTCATCCCACCCAACATTAAGACTGCTCCAGTAAAAGCCAGGCCCAGAATCCACTGCTTAAAGCAGTGATGCAAAAATACGCAAGATGTCTGCAACCTTAGGTCGCAGAACTATTTAATTGGCTTAATCCACCGCAGCCCTAAGGTATGGTGGCACAAATAGGCCCTCAATGACAAATCCTTGTGCTTTGTCACAGTGCCCACCAGTGGAGTTGAGTCTTTGTGCCCAACAGTGGAGTTGATTCTTTGGGCCCACCAGTGGAGTTGATTCCTGGGGCCACCAGTGGAGTTGATTCTTATAGTCAGCAGTGACACTTACTCCTGGGGCCACCAGTGGAGTTGATTCTTGTGGTCAGCAGTGAAACTTATTCCTGGGTCCGCCAGTGGAGATGATTCTTGGGGCCACCAGTGGTGTTGATTCTTGGGGCCCACCAGTGGAGTTGATTCCTAAGGCCCACCAGTGGAGATGATTCTTGGGGCCACCAGTGGAGTTGATTCTTGGGGCCCACCAGTGGAGTTGATTCTTGGGGCCACCAGTGGAGTTGATTCTTGGAGCCCATCAGTGGAGTTGATTCTTGGGGCCATCAGTAGAGTTAATTCTTGCGGCCACCAGTGGAGTTGATTCCTAGGCCCACCAGTAGAGTTGATTCTTGGATACCACCAGTAGAGTTGATTCTTGGTGCCCGCCAATGGAGATGATTCTTTGGGCCACCAGTGGAGTTGATTCTTGGGACCCACCAGTGGAGTTGATTCTTGGTGCCCACCAGTGGAGTTGATTCTTGGAGCCCACCAGTAGAGTTGATTCTTGGGGCCCACAAGTGGAGTTGATTCTTGGGGCCCACCAGTGGAGATGATTCTGGAGTCCACCAGTGGAGATGATTCTTTGGGCCACCAGTGGAGTTGATTCTTGGGTCCCACCAGTGGAGTTGATTTGTGGGGCCACCAGTGGAGATGATTCTTGGGGCACACCAGTGGAGTTGATTCTGGTGGCCCTCCCTACAGTACATGCCGCTTACACTCTGCCTCTTGTTTTTGCCTCTCTCTCTTCTCTCTCTCTCTCTCTCTCTCTCTCCTCTCTCTCTCTCTCTCTCTGCCTTTCTACCTCTCCCATGGATTTATATGCAGTTGAAAAGGTCTTCAATGTTCAGGGACCCCCAGGGGTTTCCTCTGTTCCCCTGTAGGCCAGTCCGAGCCTGGCCTTAAGCTTTGTAGTTATTGCTTCTTTGTTTTCGCTTTGTAGTATTATCTCCTATGGTCATTTTATTTATTTATTGCTTTCTTCCATGATTCAGACTTTTTGCTAAACTTTGATCTTTCCATTTGTCATAAAAGTCCACATGTGACGGATCTGACGCTGCTGGCCCTCGTCTATTACGTCTATTCCTCACACTCATCCTTTCAAGTTCACAAGACAAATTTTAATGTGGAATTGTGATTCTGCATAGGATTTAATGTTAAAGGGGTTACCAGTTCTTTTTTTAAATTATTAATTAGACTCACAATGGGCTACAATGTATCTATAAAATCTATTGATCTATATCTTTTAGATTTGTTTTTTAACTATGATTATTGTTATTATTTTCTATTTTTATTATTATGTGTATGGAGGTCAGTGTCAAACTACTACTACTGAATACACTACAGCGCCAGCTGGCCCGCTGACTAGCGCGCATGCGCATCACTCAGGAGGCTGTTGCTGATATAGTATAGCCACCCGCAGCTTTTCCCAGATGCATTATCACACTACTCTGCATGATCAGGGAAGGATGCAGGTGGCTACACTATTGCGGAGACGGTCTCCTGACAGTGTTTCCATACTGTATCCGCCAACTGCCTGAACACTGTGTCTTGCTACATTGTTTAGTGTGGCATTTCACTTGGGGACAGCTGTGGGCTGGTACACTTCAGTAGTAACGGCCTCCATACTAATGCGCATGTGCACTGGCCACTAGGCCAGCCAATGTTCCTAAACTGTAGTCGCTCACCGCCCTCCCTGAAAGCAGCGTCACTCTACTTTGCATAGTGGCTATACTATAGGAGTGATGGCCTTCTCATTAATGCTTATGCGTGCTAGTCATCAGACCAGCCGGAGTTTCCATATTGTATCCATTTCCCTCAAATGCATTGTCACACAACTTAGTATTATGGGACATTTTGTTCGGGGAAAGATGCGGGCGGCTACCCTATAGCAGTGTCACCCTTCTGACTAGCATGCATTTGGGCCAGTGAGCATGCCAGCATTTTTACTGTATTTTGAACTGTCCTGCCTTTGAATATGATTGGTCATTATTTCTCCATAGGAAATAATGGGCCCCTGTCGCTGCTATTCTGATTGGTCAATACTCCTCCATAGGTTAGAATGGGCCACTGTCGCTCCTGTTCTGATTGGCTGGTTTATGCAGACCAATCAGAAGAGATTAAACAATTTGAATTACTGTATTTCCCAGCAATTCTCTATATCGCAATTCCTTATGTAGCGCCGGTCTCGGCGACAAACGCGTTGTTCGGGATTTAACTGATTTATTTTTAGAGAAGGTTTCAGCGCTTTATCTGATAATGTTTTACACTTAATAAAAATGATTTTTTTATTCATACTCCGTGCCCCACGGCGCTAAGTGCCGAGATTTCAGTGTGCCGATCTCTCCATAGATTACAATGGGATAAGTAGCTCGCACTCTGATTGGCCGGGATAGCCAAGCCCCCGCTAGCTCAACCAATCAGCTCTATTCTGTATTTTTACTGTATTTTGAACTGTCCCGCCTTTGATTTTGATTGGTCAATATTTCTCCATAGGTTATAATGGGTCCCTGTCGCTCCTATTCTGATTGGCCAGGATTGAAAAGCCCCCGCTAGCTCAGCCAATCAGCTCTTTTCTGTATTTTTACTGTATTTTGAATTGTCCCGCCTTTGATTTTGATTGGTCCAAACTTCTCCATAGGTTATAATGGGTCTCTGTCGCTCCTATTCTGATTGGTCAATACTCCTCCATAGGATATAATGGGTCCCTGTCGCTCCTATTCTGATTGGCTGGTTTATGCCGACCAATCAGAAGAGCTTAAACAATTTGAATTACTGTATTTCCCGGCAATTCTCTATATTGCAATTCCCTATGTAGCGCCGGGCTTGGCGACAAACGCGTTGTTAGGGATTTAACTGATTTATTTTTAGAGGTTTCAACTCTTTATCTGATAATGTTTTACACTTAATAAAAATGATTTTTTTATTCATACTCCATGCCGCACGGCATTGCGCCGATCTCTCCATAGACTACAATGGGAGAAGTAGCTTGCGCTCTGATTGGCTGGGATAGCCAAGCCCCCGCTAGCTCAGCCAATCAGCTCTTTTCTGTATTTTTACAGTATTTTGAACTGTCCCGCCTGTGATTTTGATTGCCCAAACGTCTCCATGGATATAATTTGGGTAAACTGTCGCTCCTATTCTGATTGGCTGGTTTATGCCGACCAATGAGAAGAGCTTTCAGAATTTGAATTTCTGTATTTCCCGGCAATTTTCAATATCCTAATTCTTAATAGTGCTCCGTTCTAGATTTTTGGAAAGTGTTTTTTTTTTTTTTATTTTTTTTTTATTTTTGAGGTTTCAGCTCTTTTTCAGAGAATGTTTTACGCCTTTATAAAGGCGATTTTTCTATTCATACTCCGCACGGACATCTTTAATGATTTCTCGCTGTTTTCCAGCCTGTCTCGAATCAGAATACATGTGAGGCGCAGTCCCGCACAGCGCCCATGTACCCGCACTGCGCCCCACACACTGACGAGGCGCAGGGAACTTTTTCCCCGCATGGAGGGAACGCACCTCCGGACGGCGAATATTAGGCGCAGCGCCGCACGGGGCCCATGTCCCCGCACTGTGGCCCCACACAACTGGCGAGGCGCGGCAGACTTTACATAGTATGTTATGAGGGGCGCCCCAGCGCCGACATAAATCAGGGCGCACATTTCGGGGGGAAAACACTGGCGGAAAGGTGCACCCCGACGTGGCGAGATTCATACATGTCGCCCCAAAAGTTTGGACACACCTTCTCCTTCCAAGAGTTTTCTGTATTTTCTTTGACTACTTTCATAAACACTGGTTAATGTCCATTCCTTGTGTTCTTTAGCCCAAACAAGTCTAGGAAACCACTGCTAAGGGCAGGCAACAAGCAGAAGAGACTTGTTTGGGCTAAAGAACACAAGGAAATGGACATTAGACCAGGGGTCATGAAAGTACCCATGAAAATCCCAGAAAAACTCTGGAATGAGAAGGTGTCCAAACTTTTGGTCTGTACTGTATGAATATGCTAATACATTACTAAGCGTAAAAAGTAACAGTTATACCTACATGGGATTTAAAAAAAAAGTAAAAACATAAAAAGTGTAGAAAAAAATAATGAAAAAAATAAAATAAAAATAAATATTTAATAAAAAATAATTGTGCATACGTCACACACACACAAAAAAACCAAACTACACATATTAGGAATCCACACGACCGCAATAACCTGTAGAATTAATCAAAATGTTATTAAGTGGGGAAATGTGAATGGTGTAAAAACTAATATAAAAAAACAAAAAAAAATTGAAAAAAATGTTAAAAAAATTGTGTGTGTTTATAAATAAAATTATATATTTTCACACAAATATTTTCATAAATTTTACAAAATTTTGTACAATTTCTAAAAGAAAAAAAAAAAACTGATGGGGGCTTGAACTCCCAACTGCTGTCTTGCTGGGCTGATTACCTAAACACTGCACTACCCAACCAGCTTATACAAACAAAGTTGAATCCTTATGTTTTTACACTACAGAATTTATGACGTCATAAGGGGGCGGGGCTTGCTCGATCTGATGAACAGAACGCCTTCTTTTCCAAGTAGCAGCTTAAGGACTGGATCTGTGAGGAGGTGAATCAAAACCCCTTGGCAAAAACCCTTTAAAAAAGGCAGTAATTGCCAGATCCTTCACCTATAGCTGGGAGATGTTACATAGAGGCAGCACACCTTGGTTTCACTATCGATTTTAACAGCTCAGAGGGATTTAAAAACAGAGTGTGCAGGCGACCAATCACAGTACAGGGGGCGTGGCAGGGGCGTTTCCTGTCTAGGGGCGTATCCCAACAGGCTGAATGAAATGTCAGCCAGCCAATCACAGTGCAGGGGGCGTGTCTAGGGAATCGACAAGGGGGCGTTCCGACCATCAACAGAGCAACAGCAGAAACAGAATAAAAGATTTACAGAGAGCTGATATCTGCTAAACCAAGTGACTGAGGTAATGCAACCCAATTACAAAAGTGCTTATTTTTACTGTCCCCATAATCTGAGACATGATCTTTGTAACGATAAAACCCGGTGTTTTAGGGGTTTGCTTACCTTTCATCAGTACCCCAGGTCCTGCATCAACAAAACGTTGACCATAATTTAGGATTAGGGTTAGGGCTCTTAGGGATTTTAAGCCGTTTATTTGCCTTGCATCGCTCCCGCCGTGGGGTCACATCCAGTGCGAGCAGCCGACATCACTTCCACTTTCCCCAGGTGACCCCTAAGTGGTGGAAAGCCTAAGTGTTTTGCAGAAGTGATATTAGATGTTTTGTATCGCACCTGATATCACCTCGGGTGAACAAAACACAACGTAGGGAAACCGAAAATTACATCGGACGTCGTACCGGAACGGACGCTGCATCGGGAGCAATTTGGAGCCACACAAAGGTAACATCTGAAAGTCACTAAAAGCTCTAATACTAAATCCACCTGAGGGCTATGGTCAACTTTTCAGGAATTTGATTCAGGCATATCCAGATCGAAACAGGGCCACATGTAAGAGAACTGTCCAGTTCTAAAACTCTATTCATTGCCCATAGCAAACAATCATATAGTGCTATGGAGAAATTAAAGGGGCGCTCTGATTGGTTGATATGGGCTCTGATTAGTTGCTATGGGCAGTAAAGAGAGTTTTAGACCTAGACAGTTTTCACACACGTGACCCTTAGATTCAGATCAAATGTGACATTGAGCCGGATATGAAGCACAGCACAAAGTGCTGCATCTGACAAGCTTGGCTCTGCTACCTCTGACTAGCTCAGTTCTATGTAGGAGCTCAGCTCTGCTACCTCTGACTAGCTCAGTTCTATTGGAGGAGCTCAGCTCTGCTACCTCTGACTAGCTCAGTTCTGAGGAGCCAGCTCTGCTACATCTGACTAGCTCAGTTCTATGTTAGGAGCACAGCTCTCCTACTCCTGACTAGCTCATTTCTATCTGTGGAGCTCAGCTCTGCTACATCTAACTAGCTCAGTTCTGAGGAGCTCAGCACTGCTATATCTGACGAGCTCAGTTCTATCTGAAGAGCTCAGCTCTACTACATCTGACTAGCTCAGTTCTGAGGAGCTCAGCTCTGCTACATCTGACGAGCTCAGTCATCTGAAGCTCACTACTACATACATCTGACTAGCTCATTTCTATCTGAGGAGCTCAGCTCTACTACTCCTGACTAGCTCAGTTCTATGTGAGGAGCTCAGCTCTGCTACCTCTGACTAGCTCAGTCCTATGTGAGGAGCTCAGCTCTGCTACCTCTGACTAGCTCAGTCCTATGTGAGGAGCTCGTCTCTGCTACATCTGACGAGCTCAGTTCTATCTGAGGAGCTCAGCTCTGCTACATCTAACCAGTTCTGATATATCTGAGGAGCTCAGATCTGCTACATCTGACTAGCTCAGTTCTATCTGAGGAGCTCAGCTCTGCTACTCCTGACTAGCTCAGTCCTATGTGAGGAGCTCAGTATTGCTACTCCTGACTAGCTCAGTCCTATGTGAGGAGCTCAGTATTGCTACTCCTGACTAGCTCAGTTCTATGTGAGGAGCTCAGCTCTGCTACCTCTGACTAGCTCAGTCCTATGTGAGAAGCTCCGCTCCGCTACCTCTGACAATTTCAGTTGTATCTGAGGAGCTCAGCTCTGCTACATCTGACTACTTCAGTTCTATCTGAGGAGCTCAGCTCTCCTACATCTGACTAGCTCAGTTATATCTGAGGCGCTCAGCTCTGCTACATCTGACTAGGTCAGTTCTATCTGAGGAGCTCAGCTCTGCTCCTCCTGACTAGCTCAGTCCTATGTGAGGAGCTCAGCTCTGCTACACCTGACTAGCTCAGTTTATTTTAGAGCTCAGCTCTGCTAACAGCTCCTGAACTAGCTCAGTTTTTTTCTTAGGAGCTCACCAGTGCTACATCTGACTAGCTCAGTTCTTTCTTAGGAGCTCAGCTCTGCTACATCTGACTAGCTCAGTTCTATCTGAGGCGCTCTGCTACATCTGACTAGCTCAGTTCTATCTGAGGAGCTCAGCTTTGCTACACCTGACTAGCTCAGTTCTGAGGAGCCCAGCTCTGCTACATCTGACTAGCTCAGTTCTATGTTAGGAGCACAGCTCTGCTACTCCTGACTAGCTCATTTCTATCTGTGGAGCTCAGCTCTGCTACATCTAACTAGCTCAGTTCTGAGGAGCTCAGCCTGCTACATCTGACTAGCTCAGTTCTATCTGAAGAGCTCAGCTCTGCTACACCTGACTAGCTCAGTTCTGAGGAGCTCAGCTCTGCTACATCTGACTAGCTCAGTTCTATCTGAGGAGCTCAGCTCTGCTACATCTGACTAGCTCAGTTCTATCTGAGGAGCTCAGCTCTGCTACTCCTGACTAGCTAATTTCTATCTGAGGAGCTCAGCTCTACTACTCCTGACTAGCTCAGTTCTATGTGAGGAGCTCAGCTCTGCGACCTCTGACTAGCTCAGTACTATGTGAGGAGCTCAGCTCTGCTACCTCTGACTAGCTCAGTACTATGTGAGGAGCTCAGCTCTGCTACATCTGACAAGCTCAGTCCTATGTGAGGAGCTCATCTCTGCTACATCTGACGAGCTCAGTTCTATCTGAGGAGCTCAGCTCTGCTACATCTAACCAGTTCTGATATATCTGAGGAGCTCAGATCTGCTACATCTGACTAGCTCAGTTCTATCTGAGGTACTCAGCTCTGCTACTCCTGACTAGCTCATCTCTATCTGAGGAGCTCAGCTCTACTACTCCTGACTAGCTCAGTTCTATCTGAGGAGCTCAGATCTCCTACATCTGACTAGCTCAGTTCTATCTGAGGAGCTCAGCTCTGCTACTTCTGACTAGCTCAGTTATATCTGAGGAGCTCAGCTCTGCTACTTCTGACTAGCTCAGTTCTATCTGAGGAGCTCAGCTCTGCTACTCCTGACTAGCTCAGTACTATGTGAGGAGCTCAGCTCTGCTACATCTGACAAGCTCAGTCCTATGTGAGGAGCTCATCTCTGCTACATCTGACTAGCTCAGTTCTATCTGAGGAGCTCAGCTCTGCTCCTCCTGACTAGCTCAGTCCTATGTGAGGAGCTCAGCACTGCTCCTCCTGACTAGCTCAGTCCCATGTGAGGAGCTCAGCACTGCTACTCCTGACTAGCTCAGTTCTATCTGAGGAGCTCAGCTCTGCTACCTCTGACCATCTAAGCTCCACTACATCTATAAGAAGTTCTGTTCTTCTCCATCTACATTACTGGTAAATGTGCTAGAACGGCGTCTCGTATGATAACAGTATTTGACAACGTATTCAATTTGCATGAGGCCATTTGTCATATCCTATAGGGAGTATAAAATCAGCAATTATTTTTCTTCACCGGAGAAGAGTCCGTGATCAGCAGCAAATTAAAATCATCACCATTTTCCTGTGTTCTGAATTCTGCACAAATTGACATTCTGTAACCAGATTACTGCACACACTTTGTTCTAAACTTCTGCATTAGCGCGGGAGCTGATCGGCCGCCGCTAAATCTCTTCCATCTTCTTTCTGTCATGAGTTAATGATCGAGAAATTGGAGTCGTCTGCAGGACTTGTTGCCTTTACGTGCTTCCTACTGGGGCCTGTGTCTGGACTCATTACGGGTGACGCGCGGCACGTGCGGCGCACACCCGACCTCGCACTTTTTCTATGGGGTAAATGTTTTTGTTGACATGATTGATCTTCTTGCTGTAACGACACATCAGATAATTACTGTATATCGTGACAGCGCTCAGACACCACGGCGGCTCAGTGCTTAGTGCGGTGGCCTAGATCCATCATTAGAGATAACTTAGCAAAGGATCCTGGGGCTTGTAGTTTTACATGGCAAAGGGAAATGTATCATATCTCCATGGCAAATAAGCCTGGACTTATATTGGATGTAGCGTTCCTTAATTCACATCCGACTCCTTGAGCCTTGCAATGTGTATGGGATAAAAGCCAACCAGATACTCATCTGCAGAAAGCTGGTTTTTTCGAAGTATTTGCCCCTCATCAGTACAGAGTACATACTGGTTGGCTAGGTGAGAGGCACTAAGGGCAGCTCGAATGGGGTAATGAGTGGGAGGAGGAGGGGACAAGGATCATGTTACAGCTGCTGCCTATAGAAGTCTATGGATGTGGGAGGAGGAGGAAAAAGGAAGCAGATTATACCCTCTGCCTATCGAAGTTTATAAACAGGAGAGAAGGAGGGAACAGACATATGATTATAGGAGCTGCCCGTTTAAGCCTATGAACAGGGAAGAAGGAGTAGGAAGGAATAGGGATTATGTTACAGGTAATGTCTATAGAATCTATGATCAGGTGAAGGGGAGGGAGTAGGAATCAGGTTACAGCTGCTGAATATAAAAAATATCTGAATGGGGGAGGTGGAGGGTGCAAGACGAAGGTTACAACTGATGCCTATAGAAATTTATAGACAAGAGAGCAGGAGGGAGCAAGGATAAGATTATAGCAGCTGCCTGTGTAAGTTTATGAATAGGGAAGAGGGAGTAGGAAGGAGCAGGGGCCAGGTTACAGGTTCTGCCTACAAGAGCTATGAACAAGGGAAGGTTTATGGACAAGAGAGTAGGAATCAGGATACAGTTGCTGAATATAAAAATTTATGAACGGCGGCTGAACAGGGGAGGAGAAGAGAGTAGCTGCGGAGAGAAAGAGAGGCGCAGCACAGAGAGCTGCTGTAGCCTCTGATAAGTGTCAATGAGCAGGTGAGGGGGAGGGAGTAGGAACCAGGTTACATCTGCTGAATATAAAAAATCTTTGAATAGGGGAGGTGGACGGTGCAATGCGCAGGTTACAACTGCTGCCTAGAGAAGTTTATGGACAGGAGAGTAGGAGGGAGCAAGGATAAGATTATAGCAGCTGCTAGTGTAAGTCTATGAATAGGGAAGAAGGAGTAGGAAGGAGCAGGAACCAGGTTAAGAAGAAGGGAGCAGCTGCAAAGAGAGAGAGAGAGAGAGAGAGGCGCAGACACAGGGAGCTGCTGTACCCTCTGATAAATGTCTTTTTCATCCCAGTACTTAGCTTAAAGGGGCACTGCCTATAGAAGTCTATGGATGTGGGAGGAGGAAACAGGAAGTAGGTTATAGACTCTGCCTATCGAAGTTTATAAACAGGAGAGAAAGAGGAAGCAGACATAAGATTATAGCAGCTTTCTGTGTAAGTCTATGAACAGGGAAGATGGAGTAGGAAGGAGCAGGGATTAGGTTACAGATGATGTCTATAGAATCTATAAACAGGTGAGGGGGAAGGAGTAGGAATTAGGTTACAGCTGCTGAATATAAAAATCTTTGAACAGGGGAGGTGCAGGTAACAACTGCTGTCTATAGAAGTTTATGGACAAGAGAATAGGAGGGAGCAAGGATAAGATTATAGCAGCTGCCTGTGTAAGTCTATGAATAGGGAAGAGGGAGTAGTAAGGAGCAGGGACGAGGTTACATGTGCTGCCTAAAAAATCTATGAACAGGGGAGGAGAAGGGAGCAGCTGCAGAGAGAGAGAGGCACAGATACAGGGAGCTGCTGTAGCGCCTGATTATCTTTTTCAAACCAGTACTTAGCTTAAAGTGGCACTAACTATAGAAGTCTATGGATGTGGGTGGAGGAGGAAACAGGAAGCAGGTTATAGCCTCTGCCTATTGAAGTTTATAAACAGGAGAGAAGGAGGGAGCAGACAAACGATTATAGCAGCTGCCTGTGTAAGTCTATGAACAGGGAAGAGGGAGTAGGAAGGAGCAGGAATTAGGTTACAGGTGATGTCTATAGAATCTATGAACAGGTGAGGGGGGTGGACTAGGAATCAGGTTACAGCTGCTGAATATTAAAATCTCTGAAAAGGGGAGGTGGAGGGTGCAAGGTGCACGTTACAACTGCTGCCTATAGACAAGAGAATAGTAAGGAGCAAGGATAAGATTATAGCAGCTGCCTGTGTAAGTCTATGAATAGGGAAGAAGGAGTAGGAAGGAGCTGGGACCAGGTTACATGTGCTGCCTACAAAATCTGTGAACAGGGGAAGGGGAGGGGGAGAGAGTAGGAATCAGGTCAGAGCTGCTGAATATAAAAATCTATGAACAGGGGAAGAGAAGATAACAGCTGCGGAGAGAGATAGAAGCACAGACACAGGGAGCTGCTGTAGCCTCTGATAAATGTCTATGAACAGATGAGGGGGAGGGAGTAAGAATCAGGTTACAGCTGCTGAAAATAAAAATCTCTGAACAGAGGAGGTGAGGGTGCAAGGCACAGGTTATAACTACTGCCTATAGAAGATTATGGACAAGAGAGTAGGAGGGAGCAAGGATAAGATTATAGCAGCTATCTGTGTAAGTCTATGAATAGATAAGAGGAAGTAGGAAGGAGCAGGGATTAGGTTACAGGTGATGTCCATAGAATCTATGAACAGGTGAGGAGGATGGGCTAGGAATCAGGTTACAGCTGCTGAATATAAAAATCTCTGAACAGGGGAGGTGGAGGGTGCAAGCTGTAGATTACAACTGCTGCCTATAGAAGTTCATATAAAAGAGATTATGAGGGAGCAAGGATAAGATTATAGCAGATGTCTGTATAAGTCTATGAATAGGGAAGAGGGAGTAGGAAGGAGCAGGGACCAGGTTACATGTGCTGCCTGCAAAATCTATGAATAGGGGAAGGAGGAGGAGAGAGTAGCAATCAGGTTAGAGCTGCTGAATATAAAAATCTATGAACGAGGAGGAGAAGGGAGCAGCTGCGGAGAGAGAGAGAGGCACAGACACAGGGAGCTGCTGTAGCCTCTGATAAGTGTCTATGAACAGGTGAAGGGGAGGGAGTAAGAATCAGGTTACAGCTGCTGAAAATAAAAATCTTTGAACAAGGAAGGTGGAGGGTGCAAGGCGCACGTTACAACTGCTGCCTATAGAATGTTATGGACAAGAGAGTAGGAGGGAGCAGACATAATATTATAGCAGGTGTTTAAGCCTATGAACAGGGAAGAGGGAGTAGGAAGGAGCAAGGATTAGGTTACAGGTGATGTTTATAGAATCTATGAACAGGGGAGGGGGAGAGAGTAGGAATCAGGTTACAGCTGCTGAATATAAAAATCTATGACCGGGGGCGGGTGGGAAGCCTCTGCGGAGAGAGAGAGGCGCAGACTAAGGGAGATGCTGCAGCCTCGGATAAGTGTCTTTTTCACCCCAGTACTTAGCTAAAAGTGACATTACCTATAACTTAAGTCTTCTGATTGAGATGCAACAAATTTGTTAGAAACCTGCCTCCCTTCAATGCGGTTGTCTGTCCTCCACTTATTGGAAGATATATCATGTCTGAGCCAGTCTAGATTTCTGCTTTCACTGACACCAATTTCTGGTATAAATTATGTGTTGGGCCTCAGAAGACTCCATCACCCCCTACAAGCTGGTTCACTTTTCTTGTCACTTTTAAATAAAAAAAAGCTATAAATAGTCTTAATTTTTGAGCAAATGTCTATGATGGCATAAAAGCCTCAGTAAATTCCCTACAAACTTTGTTAGGAAGTTTTAGAACTTTAAATAGTGATTAAACTTCACTTACAGAATCTGAAGAACTCTCTCAATGGCTCTGTGGTTATTATAGGAGCTCAATGGTTAGTACGGTGGCTCAGTGGTTAATACGGTGGCTCAGTAGTTATCACAATGACTAGAGGTTAGATTAGTCCCTTAGTGGTAATCACAGTAATTTAGGAGTTGGAGTGTTGGATTAGTGCTTAGCTGGATGGCACATTAGCTTTTATAGGAGTCTAATGGTGGGAGCAGGGAGACAGTAGACAGCAGGATGGCTTTGTAGGTAATGCTATGGTTCAGTGGTTCTGGCTTTGAATCCGATCATACTGTGGCATCATATCCCAAGAGTTAGCATGTTCTTCCCTGGTTGGTGGGTTAGTATGGTCCGGAGCTGAGCTGGGATACATGCAGTTTTCTTACAAAGTTAGATTTTTAAGATTTTTACATTTATCAGCTAATGCGGGCTCTGGAAATGGTGTATAAGAGGATTAAAATTGGTTATTCAAACAACCATGCAAAAACCTAGTCCAGATATTGGGGCAGATTTACTGTTTATATTCCGTCTGAATTCCGGTGCAATTTTCTCCCAAAAAATTGGCATTAGCATGGTTGAATGCACAAAAATTTGGGCAGAAACACCAAGGTTAAAATACACCCACAGATGGGTGTTATAAAGGTAGACAAGTCTAAAGATGTGTCGAATATATCATCTATCCATGCTAAATAAGCTAGGACTCTGCAGCGCCACCTATTTAGGGGCCGTTCACACGGCTTATTTCGGGCACGGATTCCAGCCGCATTGCGCGCCATACTGCGCTTCAATACGGCTGGAATCCATTTCCAGCCATTACGGTAAACCACAGTTCTCATAGAGAACTATGGATTCTGTCTCTCCTACCCGCTCGGCGAATACGGCGGGCGGGGAGAAAGTGACATGTTCATTATCCCGGCGGGATACGCGCCATGGATAATGGCTGTCTATGGGCCGGTGAGCTGCCGCCCAGCCCCGCCCCTGCCCCCGCCCTGTACTCAAGCCGTAATTGCAGGTGAAATCCGTTCCACAATTACGGCTTGAATAAGCCGTGTGAACTGGCCCTAAATGTAATGTTCTTCAATTAACATTCGACTCCCTGAGCCTTGCTATGTAAATGGGTTTAGAGGCAACCAGATATTCATCTACAGACAGCTGTTTTTGGGGTCTTTGTCCCTCATCAGTGCAGAGTAGATACTGGTTGGCTAGGAGAGAGGATTTATAGGTAGGTCAAGATGGGTAATGTTCCTCATTAGGGAGGTGCACCATGTAGGTGTGGGTAGACTTATACACTATTAGGCAATATTCACATGGCAGTAATTTTGGGACATATTTCGCCCGCATTTACGCCATGTGCACCGGATCGGGGGCGAGGGGGGCGGCAGCCCACCGGCCCCATATACATTCATTATTCACGGCGCGTATATGCCGCTAGTAATTGACATGTCACTTCTCTCCCTGCTCGGCGTATTGTGCAAGCGGGGAGAGGAGGCGTAATCCATAGTTCTCTATGAGAACTATGGATTACCGTAATGACTGGGACGTATCTCGTCCCGTATTTAGCGCAGTACGGCGCAAAATACGGGACAAATTATGTCCCAGTTTTAGCCGTGTGAACATTGCCTTAGTTGCTCCACCAAAATCTAAATATATTGTAAAAGGCTCATGGAAAACGAACTAGGACTCTGCAGCGCCATCTATTGATTGTAGTGTTCCTCACATTATATTTGACTCACTGAGCCTTGCAGTGTGAATGGGATTAAAGTCAACCATATATTCATCTACAGACAGCTGTTTCGGGTTGTTTGTCCCTCATCAGTTCAGAGTAGATACTGGGTTGCTGGGGGAGAGGATTTAGAGGTAGATCAAGAGAGGTAATGTTCCTCATTAGGTAGAGGCACCATTATGGTATGGGAACTTATTTCACTATTAGCTGCTCCACCAAAATCTAAATATATTGTAAAAGGCTCATGGGAAAATGAACTAGGACTCTGCAGCGCCATCTATTGGGTGTAGTGTTCCTCACATTATATTTGACTCACTGAGCCTTGCAGTGTGAAGGGGATTAAAGTAAACCATAGATTCATCTACAGACAGCTGTTTCGGGTTGTTTGTCCCTCATCAGTTCAGAGTAGATACTGGTTTGCTCATGAGAGGTTCTAGATGTAGCTTGATAAGGGTAACCTTCCTCATTAGTGGGAGGTACCGCATGGGTGTATGGAGACTTGTACTGATAAGCCTCCACACATCAACTTGGTGCATCTCCCTAATGAGGAGCGTTACCCATTGACCAAATGTATCACACAACGTGAGCCAAACATGGGACAGGAAAGTGTATAATGTGAAGGTGTGTTCCTTCTGGTGCAGAAGAAGCCATATTGCAATGCTTGGAGGGGGATGAAGGCTATGGCAAATCTGTGTTATCTCCGGTTTCCTGTTTCATCATAGGAATAAAAAAACAAAAACAACGACAGTGGTGGATCTGTTCCAATGATGGACACCTACGATGCCCAGAAGACTCCATTAACTATTAGGGCCATTGTGTTTTCCTCATGGTTGTGTTACACAGGCTTAAAGGGATTTTCTGGTTTTATGTTTAAACAGCAACTGTTGTTTATATTTTTCCCCATTAATCAATAGTACAAGTGAATATAAGAATCTTTGTAATAAACTTTATTACAACGATATTCTTCTTTCTCTACTTATAAGGCTCCTTTTCTCCTCCCCCACTTCCTGCACTGATCACTCACTCTAAATTCACTGGGAGCAGGTTACAACTACTGTCTGCAAAGTCTATGGATGGGAGAGGGGGAAGAGGAAGGAACAGTTTAAAGCTGATGCTTATAGAAGTCTATGGATAGGGGAGAGGAAGGAAGAGGGTGCAAGGATTAGGTTACAGCTGCTGCCTACAGAAGTCAAGGATAGGGCAGGGATCAGCTGCTACCTGGCTTTATCAAGGCTTAGAGGTCCGAGTCCCGGTGATAGGATCGGACCCCTAAGCCTCGATAAAGCCTTGATAAAGCCAGGTTAGTTGGCGAAACATGTTGGGGAGGTCAGGCATGACGTTTTAAATTGTGATCTCTCACCTCTGTCTACAAGTGTCACCTGCTGCAGACGGTGTCACAAGGGGGCCTTATTTGTTCTGTGTCTATGAGATTAGGGACGACTGCCCAAGTAGTAGGCTTGGGATCCCTTACTGAAGCTAGTACTTTGCTATAGATATAAGGCTCTCCTGTTAATAGGTGGGGTTCCACCAGACTTGATGATAGAAAGGGAGTTATTCCCTCTTTCAGAAGCAAAAAGGGTTAAATGATGAGGATAGAGATCAGGTTTTTAAATAGTGTGTATAGAGGTTAAGAGTTAGATATAATAAAAGTTACGTTTTAGTGTTTAACAGATAGAGAACTAATAGAATTTAAGTTTGCCTATGGCAAAATAGTAAATATAGTGATCAAAAGTCACTCTCTGTTCTCTTGCGAGATTCCCAATTTTTTGGAGATTATGTATACACATGACATATACCCATACCACGTGGCTGTGCACGTTACATGTATCGCCTGACAGTGCAGGTCACACGTACCGCCTGACGGTGCAGGTCACACATACCGCCTGAAAGTGAGCATAACATGTACCGTCTATAGTACATATCACATATACTGCCTGACAGTACATATGACTAGGGATGAGCGTTTATAATCGGCAAAGTTGAAATCGGCACGATTTTTAGGCTGATCGGAAATTTCCGATCACGCGATAATTTAGGTGAGAATCTGCGCATAATCTATTACTATCGCGCCATTTTTGGCGCTTTCTGTCATTTTGGCGGCCAGCAAATCGGCTTAGAGCATAGAGCAGGGGGAACTGGGTGTGCGATGTCATGACTGTGATGTGTATGGTTGTCATTGGCTGGAAAAATCACATGACCTCGTTCTGCATAGAACAGCCCTTCCTGTTCAGCATCAGTGTGTCAGTGTCTCTCATTAGAGCAGGACGTGTAGTCAACTTTCTCCTCAATACAGCTCAGCTCAGCTCAGAGACACAGTTCTTATCTTTATTCATACAGACAACTATGCTTTTAGCTGTGAACATTAGAACATAGGTAGATTAGAGAATTTTAGTTCTTAGTTAGATAGAGACTTTTAGAGAAGCATCTAGCGCTGTACAGCTGCGGTGGTGGTGGTGGGGGGTAAAATAGCGGTATTTCAGTTTGGTGCGGCCCAGTTTTGGCCAAAGAGCCACCTTGTACTTAAATTCTGATACAGAAATTTTGTAGTAACTGTTGGTGTAATTCATTGGTGCAAAAACCACCGTTTGTTATCCGTATAACTTTTAAATAGCTGTATTGCACATGGCGCGGCCCCAGTTTTTTTCAAATACCCACGTTGTACGACAATTCCGATAGAAAAATTTTCTAGCAACTGTTCTCGTTTGTCATTGCTGCAAAAAAACGCAATTTCTCATCCGTGTAACTTCTGAATAGTTTTATTGAGCTCGGTGAATCTCAGTTTGGCGCAGATAGCGCACTTGTATGATAGTTTGTTGAAAACTATCAATTCCTAGTCCTACTGGGCAGTTGTAAATCTCAGGGACTGAAGGAAGAACACTGTTGATTTGATCTTACGGTTCTTCCACCAGACGGCATTTCACAGATATTTGCTAGAAACAATTCTGTTTCTAATCCTAGTTGGCTGTAGGAAATTAGAGGGATTTAAGAATAGCTGTGATTTGCCATCTTTCAATAAGAGACTGTCAAAAACTATTCCATACCTTCTCAAATTTTTATATTTCTGAACATGGAGCGAAATGCAGGTGGTAAGCGAGCAAAGAGGGGGGTAGCACATGGAGGTAGAGGTACGAGAGAAGGTGCTCCTTCCAGTGCTGGCGACAACACGCATGCCAGCGGATCGTCAGTTGCAGGACCTTCAGGCCTGTCATCGCTGGGTCAGGGCCCTGTGAATCTCAGTAACGAACAGCGTCGCCAATCTGTTCTTCAGTGGTTAATGCAACCTGCATCCAGCAGTCTTACCTCCTGGTGGTTGAAAGACCCCTTTTTCCGGCACTTTTTAATCTGGGGTCATGCAGGTTTGGGGCTCATGCTGCGTTCCAGGACAGGGATATTCAATGTCCAGTTCAAGTAAAATGATGGTTCAAATCATACTGCCTTCTGGCACTTTTTAATTTGTGGGTGATGCAGGTTTAAGGGTCAGGCTGTGGTACAAGACAGGGATAGTGAATGGTCTGTGACTTTTTTTCTGTGACTTTTATAACCTAAGTGTGTTGCCTAAGATGTAGCAGGTATCCATTTGACTGTTGTGGATGTTAATTCCAGCTTCTCCTCCCCTGTTTGGGTGTAAGGACATGTTCACACGGCTTATTTGGGCACGTACTTCAGTCCGTAATTCACGACGTACTGCTCGAATTACGGTCTGAAATACGTCCCAGTCATTACGGTACTCCACAGTTCTCATACATCTCTTCTCCCTGCTCGGAGAATCCACCGCGGCGGGAGATAAGTGACATGTCCTTGTAGTAATGATAGTCTATGGGCCGGCGAGGTGCCTGCCCCCCGCTCCCGTCCCATCCACACGGTGTAATTACGCCCCACAATTAAGCCGTGTGAACATGGCCTAAGAATGAAGCTGTTGTTCCTCTCCCATAGACTTTAATGGTCATCGGCGATAATCTGTTATCGTCATGATAATTGCCGATATCGACTATCGACTCGATAACAGTAGTTGACACAATCGCTCATCACTACATAGGACATATACCACCTGACAGTGAGCATAACATGTACCGTTTGATAGTACACATCACATATACCACCTGACAGTGAGCATAACATGTACCGTTTGATAGTACACATCACATATACCGCCTGACAGTGCCCCTGGGTGATTAGAACTGTATGGATTGTATATTGTAGAAATGGACACAACCCCATATTCTGTATCTAGAGGAGACTCTGTGAATGGCGTCCATGGAGCCTGGATGGAAATATCTAGACAGAGGTGAGCAGCAGAGGCCTGACCTCGAGCAAGCAGGGAGCCTCTCCTACGGGCCCTCGGCCTCCCACACAGACCCCGAGTAATTGCAGCTTGATTGTACCTTAACATTTCATCTTCTCAGGGGGCGCGGGCGCAGCCTCCTGTCACCTCCCCTCCCATCAACGCTTTTATCACTTCTCACCTGTCACTACATCTGTGCGAGAGAATGAGAAGAAAAAATAGATGAAGAAACTGAATGTGACGGAAGGGACGGAGGACGACATGCAGACTGTAGAAGACAAGAAGAGGATGGAGTGATACAATGTGTTTTATAATAAATAACACATTATCACTTGGATTTCTTGTATTATGCTTTGTATTACAATGTAATTGTAATAATGGTTAATTATTTGGTAATCGTTTTTTCTATATATTCTGATGAAATTGCACTTTTTGGTCACTTGAAAACGGCTCTGTGAGGGATCCGAAACGTCGGTGTAAGCATGTGGAAATAAACTGTTTTTTCTTTTTCATCTGGACGAGTGGTGTGAAGAACTTTCTTTAATATAGATAGATGGATGGATGGAGGGATGGATGGATGGATGGATGGATAGATAGATAGATAGATAGATAGATAGATAGATAGATAGATAGATAGATAGATAGATAGATAGATAGATAGATAGATAGATAGATATGGGATGGACAGATAGATAGATAGATATGAGATAGATAGATATGAGATAGATAGATAGATAGATAGATAGATAGATAGATAGATAGATAGATAGATAGATAGATAGATAGATAGATAGATAGATAGATAGATATGAGATAGATAGATATGAGATAGATAGATAGATAGATAGATAGATAGATATGAGATAGAAAGATAGATATGAGATAGATAGATAGATAGATATGAGATAGATAGATAGATAGATAGATAGATAGATAGATAGATAGATAGATAGATATGGGATGGATAGATAGATAGATAGATATGAGATAGATAGATAGATAGATAGATAGATAGATAGATAGATAGATATGAGATAGATAGATAGATAGATAGATAGATAGATAGATAGATATGAGATAGATAGATAGATATGAGATAGATAGATAGATATGAGATAGATAGATAGATAGATAGATAGATAGATAGATAGATATGAGATAGATAGATATGAGATAGATAGATAGATAGATAGATAGATAGATATGAGATAGATAGATATGAGATAGATAGATAGATATGAGATAGATATGAGATAGATAGATAGATAGATAGATAGATAGATAGATAGATAGATATGAGATAGATAGATAGATAGATAGATATGAGAGATAGATAGATAGATAGATAGATAGATAGATAGATAGATAGATAGATAGATATGAGATAGATAGATATGAGATAGATAGATAGATAGATATGAGATAGATAGATAGATATGAGATAGATAGATAGATAGATAGATAGATAGATAGATAGATAGATAGATAGATAGATAGATAGATATGAGATAGACAGATAGATATGAGAAAGATAGATAGATAGATATGAGATAGAAAGATAGATATGAGAAAGATAGATAGATATATAGATATGAGATAGATAGATATGAGATAGAAAGATAGATAGAAAGATAGATAGATATGAGATAGATAGATAGATAGATAGATAGATAGATAGATAGATAGATAGATAGATGGATAGATACATAGAGAGATAGATAGATATGAGATAGATAGATATGAGATAGATAGATAGATAGATAGATAGATAGATAGATAGAGAGATAGAATTTAAGTGTAACCAATGGGTTGACAGGGACTAAACTTTGATCACAGGGCATTAGTCCTAGATGCTACTGAAAGCACAAACACCAATAAAACAATTCCTTGGTGTGGATACATTTTTGCACTTTTTAGGACTCTAATCATATATAGATACTGAAAGGATATTTCCGTGTAGTTGGGATGCGATGTCCTATGTCTGCAGACAAATCATTTTTCCTAATTACTGTCGTCTCTGTTTCTGGACATTGCACTTTGCCGCCAGGATTCTCAGACGTCGCGCTTTGAACTTGTGACTTGGGAAATTATTCTGTTTTCTCATCATCCAGATACTTCTCTGAGCGCCGCCACCCTCTCTCTGGCGCCGGAGGCGAGGGTCCTGCTCTGCCTGAGGGGCTTGGACTGGCATTAGTGACAGATATTGGCACATGGTGGCACCGGAGCTTGCTGGTGTCTGCAGGTGACGGATCTGGCAGCAGCCGCACCACATACAATATGCCGCTCACTGCGCTCTCCATCTATAGCTCCACAGAGGTGCATTCAACATTTGCGCGGTCACCGCCGCAGGCAGGAGTCACTCCTCAAAGTGTCTCAGAAGCATGAGAACATTTCCGTTTGTTTAAATTGTCCAACATTTACAGGATCTATTTTTCTTTTATGTTGTACATGTGCAGGTGTAGCAGAGCTGAGTATGTTCTGTAGTGTGCAGATGCAGCACAGCTATGTGTTCTATATTGTGCTGAAATAGCATGCTGAGTGTGTTCTAAAATGGGCAGACATAGCAAAGCTGAGTGTGTTCTATAGTTTGCAGATATAGCAGAGCCGAATATGTGTTATAGTGTGCAGATGTAGTCAAGCTGAGTATGTTCTTCAATGTGCAGATATAGTAGAGCTGAAGTGTTCTATAGTGTGGAAATGTGGTAGAACGGAGTATGTAGTATAGTGTGCAGATGTGGCAGCATTGAGTATGTTCTATAGTGTACAGATGTGGAAGAGCTGAAAGTATTTTAAAGTGTGCTGGTGTTCACAGAGCTAAGTATGTTCTATAGTATGCAAATGTAGCAGAGCTGATGTGTTCTATAGTGTACAGATGTAGCAGAACATCGTATGTTTTACGGTGTGCATGTGTGGCAGAGCTGAGTGTGTTCTAAAGTGTGCAGATATAACAGATCCGAGTATATTTTTTATAGTGTGCATGTGTAGCAAAGCTGATTATGTCTCATAGTGTGCTAGTGTCGCAGAGCTGAGTATGTTTTAGTATGCAGATGTAGCAGAGCTGAATATGTTGAATAGTGTTCAGATGTAGCAGAGTTGTGCATGTTCTAGTGAGCAGATGTAGTAGATCTTGGATTGTTGGGTAGTATGCAGATGGAGTAGTGCTGAGTATGTTGTGTACTGTATAGATGTAGTAAGGTTGAGTATGTTGTATAGTGTGCAGATAGAAGAGCTCAGTATGTTGTTCAAAACAGGGTCGCTTTCTTAAAAAAAACAGCTCCGCCCCCTTTAGGGAAACAAGACTGAGCTGCAATACCAGACACAAGGCATGAAGCTCTATTGGACCTGTCCACGGGTCGTACTTAGTACTGCAGCTCAGCTTCATTAATGCGAATGGCTGAGTTGGAAACACTAAAGGGCTTCCAGGACTCTTATATTGATGGCCTTTCCTTAACCATCTGATGAGGATCTGATTCCCAGAACTAGTGCCAATCAGCTGAGTGACCGGCGCATGGTGTCATACCCCCTTCAATGTTTGTTAGACGCAGCACCATGCTTTTTGCAGTGGCTGAGCCTGGTATTGCAGCTCTATCCCTTTCAAGTGAATAGCACTAAATTGCAATACCAGGCACAGCCACTAGCAAATGTACAGCGCTGTGCCTGGTAAACAGTAAGGAGGACATGGCACCAATTGGAGCCCTTTGGCCCCTGCAATGAGCTTCAATCAGCACTGCTCTCCCAGACAAAAGGTTGGCAAGTATAGGCTTCTGTGGGCCCTTTAGTGTCACTGTGGGTCCCCTTATTCCTCACAGTCTTCCATCCACCGGATATATTATATAACAATAGATGACATCACGCTGGTGACAGTGTTCTCCATTCTTATTTGGATTCCCATTCTCTTCTTACTAGCCTCATATTTTACCCACAGGTGACTGGGAACAACCAGCATCTTCTGCCGCACTCCATATTGGATTTCCAGGGTTGTAGGATTCTTTCTATTGACAGAGTTGACGGCTCTCTTCATATATTGTTACAATTATGGGAGGTGCGTGCAGGTGGAGGATGATGCAGGTCCCAGGTGTCAGGCAGGTAGATACACCGGGTAACAAGTGTATGTGGACATCAGGCCTATAAGAGTTTTATTGCTGGGAGGTGTAGTGCACCAAAGAGACTCTCAGCTTGGGATCTTGCAGGCTTTACTCATGGCATTTAATCACCATAGACATTGATAGCATAGTCTGATAGGTGCGGGTCCCACCTCTATGGCCTGCACCTATCTCGGGAACGGGCCGCTGAAAGTTCCAGAACAGACTGGAGAGCGAACTTTCCCCCTCTTCGTTCTTCTACACGATTGGCTGCCGGCAGGGGCGCAGCTATAGGGGGTGCAGAGGTAGCAGTCGCTACCGGGCCCTGCAGCTGGAGGGGGCCCCAAAATCCGTTCTGCCACAGCATTGTCAATGGCACATGGTAACTGAAGGGCTCCATTTCACTATTTGCACTAGGGCCCAGGAGCTTCAAGTTACACCTTTGGGTGCCGGCCTCTCCCACTCACTAATGCTTAAAGTTCTCCCCCACCCTCCCGGGTCCCTATTGAAATGATTTAGTCCTCATTAATCCCTTACACACACTATATATACACACACCACAGATTGCAGAGGTGCTCTCACCCCCACCCATTAGTCCACAGCTCGGTGAGGACTGGTCTTTCCCCTTTACTTGCAGCATTTTTAAATTTGTCCTAGAAATGTAAATTACACAATGATTCTGATTCCATATTTTTCTCTCGTTGATCTGTCGGTGACATCATCATCTCCTTCCAGGCGTGTGAGGGACTCGTCATGGGGCAGAACTCGTAGATATCACACATTGTCCACGGTCAGATCTGGGATCTGTGGATTCGATACAAAGTAATAAACTCGGGTGATACATTGAGTCAGTGTAGACAATTCTTCAATAATACCAAGACCATGGAGGCCGAGGGGCGTCCCCACATTACACTCTGAGGCAATATTGATCGAATATGTCATCAAAATCGTATAGGTGCAGGTTCGAGGTCTGGGGCCCGTAACTTTCTCTGGAACAGGCCCCGAAAATGTTGGCTCAGAATGGAGAATCGGGCACAAGTGTGACTGACTCTCCATTCTGAGACAGCATTTTCGGGGCCTGTTCCAGAATAAGGGGTTCTCTCCATTCTCCTCTACGGGAGTTCCTAGCACAGGGGAGCACTGTGTTCTCCATTCTGTTCTATGGGAGTTCCCAGCACAGGGGAGCGCTGTGTTCTCCATTCTGTTCTATGAGAGTTCCCAGTACAGCGGAGCGCTGTGTTCTCCATTCTGTTCTATGGGAGTTCCCAGTACAGAGGAGCCCTGTGTTCACTCCATTCTCCTCTACGGGATTTCCTAGCACAGGGGAGCACTGTGTTCTCCAATCTGATCTATGGGAGTTCAGACTACAGGGGAGCGCTGTGTTCTCAACTATCATCTTTGTGAGTTCCTAGTACAGGGGAGCGCTGTGTTCTCCATTCTGTTCTATGTGGGTTCCCAGTACAGGGGAGCACTGTGTTTTCCCCTTCCATTTTCTCTTACGGGAGTTTTTCCCTAGCATGGAGTTGACAGGGAGCACTGTGTTCTCCATTTGTTCTATGGGAGTTCCCAGTACAGGGGAGCGCTGTGTTCTCCATTCTGTTCTATGGGAGTTCCAGTACAGGTGAGAGTTGTGTTCTCCATCCTGTTCTATGAGAGTTCTCCAGTACAGGGGCCTGTGTCACTCCATTCTCCTCTATGGGAGTTCCAGCACAGGGAGCGCTGTGTTCTCCATTCTGTTCTATGGGAGTTCCCAGTACAGGGGAGCCCTGTGTTCTCTCCATTCTGTTCTATGGGAGTTCTCAGTACAGGAGAGCGCTGTGTTTTCCATTTTGTTCTCTGGGAGTTCCCAGTACAGGGGATGCTGTGTTCTCCATCCTGTTCTATGGGAGTTCCCAGTACAGGGGAGCCCTGTGTTCACTCCATTCTCCTCTACGGGAGTTCCTAGCACAGGGGAGCACTGTGTTCTCCATTCTGTTCTATGGGAGTTCCCAGTACAGGGGAGCGCTGTGTTCTCCATTCTGTTCTATGGGAGTTCCCAGTACAGGGGAGCGCTGTGTTATCCATTCTGTTCTATGGGAGTTCCCATTACAGGGGAGCACTGTGTTCTCCATTTTGTTCTATTGGAGTTCCCAGTACAGGGAAGCCGTGTTTCCTCGTTAAATAACTATGGATTATATAGGTGTTACCTGTAAGTGTAATCCTGCCTGTGATGAGGAGACTGCAGATCTCTACAGAGCAGGAGCAGACCCATTGACTTCTATAGGTGTCTGCTGTGGGCATGCTTTGTGACCTGGGAAGAAGTCAGTGTGCAGGGAGGGGGAGCTGTGACATCTCCTGTTGTGACTGATGGATCCTGTGTTATCTACAGTTAAAACCAGCAGTTTCCATCCCCTCTATATAAAGCCCCATCTGCAGGTGGTTTCTTCCATCCCCTCTATATAAAGCCCCATCTGCAGGTTTTTCTCACTCTCTGACATGAAATCAGAATAAACCTTCCCCGTTTCATGTCAATTAGGAACCAAAATTATTTCTATTTGCCAAATGCAGAATAATGAGAGGGAGAATTTTTAAGGTATTTTTATCACTTTCGCTATTTTTTCCATACACTGGGATGACTCCACCTTTACACAATTTGGGACCGCCCATATGATGAGGTCAGGATTTTGAAAGCTTCTGATAGGTTTATTGGCAACATCTGAGTTAATTAGAGACACACCAGAAATACACTGCTTCTGTGTGTAACATCATGGGAAAGTCTAAAGAAATCAGCCAAAATATCAGGAAGAGAATTGTGAACTTGTACAAGTCTGGTTCATCCTTGGGTGCAATTTCCAGATACCTGAAGGTGCCTCGTTCATCTGTACAAACAATTATACACAAGTAAAAATAAGATGGGAATGTCCAGCCCTCATAATGCTCAGGAAGGAGACAGGTTCTGTGTCTCAGAGATGAACATGTTTTGGTCCGTTATGTGCATATCAACCCAAGAACTAAAGCAAAAGACCTTGTCAAGATGCTGGCGGAAGCTGATAAGATTGTGTCATTATCCACAGTGAAACGAGTACTGTATCAAAATGGGAATAAAGGCCGCTCTGCCAGGAAGAAGCTATTACTCCAAAAGAACATAGAAAAGTCAGATTCATGTTTGCAAATGCACAGGAACAAAGACCTACATTTCTGGCTACATGTCCTGTGGTCTGACGAAACTAACATTGAACTGTTTGACCATAATGACCATTGTTACATTTGGAGGAAAAAGGTAGAAGCTTGGAGGCCTAAGAACACCATCCCAACTGTGAAACACGGGGGCAGCAGCATCATGTTGTGGGGTTGTTTTGCTGCAGGAGGGACTGGTGCACTTCACAAAACAGATGGCATCATGAGGAAAGAAGATTATGTGGCAATACTGAAGAACATCTCAAGACATCAGCCAGGAAGTTACAGCTTGGGCGGAAATGGGTCTTCCAAATGGACAATGACCCAAAGCTACTGCCAAACTGGTTACAAATTGGCTTAAGGAGAACAAGTCAATGTTTTGGAGCTTCCATCACAAAGCCCTGATCTTAATCCTGTTGAAAAATTATATGTGCACACCTGAAAAGGCCGGTGCGAGCAAGAGACCCCCAAACATGGCTCAGTTACACCAGTTCTGTCAGGAGGAAGAGGCCAAAATTCCTACCAACTATTGTGAGAAGCTTGTGGAAGGATCCAGAACATTTGACCCAAGTCCTACAGTTTAAGGGCAAAGCTCCCAAATACTAATGAAATGGATGGAAACTTTCGACTTTGTAGAAAGTAATAAAAATGCCTTAAAAATTCTCTCTCTCATTATTCTGCATTTGGCAAATAGAAATAATTTTGGTTCCTAATTGACCTAAATCTGAAGAACGGGGAAGGTTTATTCTGATTTCATGTCAGAGGAAAACCTGCAGATGGGCTTTATATAGAGGGAGGGAGAAACCTGCAAAATGGGGCTTTATACAGAGGGGAGGGAAACTGCTGGTTTCAAAATATATATATATATATATATATATATATATATATATATATATAATATATATATATATATATATATATAGTACAGACCAAAAATTTGGACACACCTTCTCATTCCAAGAGTTTTCTGTATTTTCATGACTACTTTCATGACACTGGTCTAATGTCCATTCCTTGTGTTCTTTAGCCCAAACAAGTCTCTTCTGCTTGTTGCCTCCTTAGCAGTGGTTTCCTAGACTTGTTTGGGATAAAGAACACAAGGAATGGACATTAGACCAGTGTTATGAAAGTACAGAAAACTCTTGGAATGAGAAGGTGTTTCCAAACTTTTGGTCTGTACTGTATATATATATATATATATATATATATATATATATATATATATCTATATATATGTTAGTTTTTGAAGGAGAGACTGCGGACAAGTGATCTCTACAGAACAGGATGTGTCAAACTGTTATTCGTACGAGTGGCCAAAGTGAGAACTGCAGGATTTCAGAATTTTTTAAAAATATTGATTATTATTATTATTATTATTATTATTATTATTATTACTATTAGATTGATATGGGAAATTAAAAAATCTTAAAAATGTGTCTAAATATAAAAACTTGAGCCAAACCACAGGCTTCTTTATGACACATTCCTTTTAATTATTGAGATCTGGTTCCTCCAATACCAGTCATTACAAGGAGACCTCCCATGGATCTTGTTGGTGGAGGATTGTTGGATTGTGAACATTTCGGAGTTTGGGTGGCCTCTGCGTGGGGGGAGATGCTCTTTAGGAATTCCTGTCTGATCAAGCCTTTCCCTTCACAATGTAGAGGAGGCAGAAACAAATCTTCTTAGTAGTTTTGCCAGAACAGATTTGCCCGCAACAAACACTACAAATGTCAGCGCAGGAGAGAGATCCAGATACAACGTGTTCCAGACCAAGATTCCATCTCATTTTCTGCTCCCTTCCTTGTACCTGTGAGCGGCTCCTGACCGCTTCCTTCCATCCCTGACAGACAGACACAGTTTGGCTGCACCGTGTCTCCCATGCAGGGGGCTCAGTCCGCCGCCGCAGGTGTCAGGCACAATTGTTCTTTCTCGCTTGCTGCTGACATAAAACCCTTTGGCTTCTCCATTGTAGCGCGCTCGATGATATTTGTATCCATCCCTCAGATGTGTCCAGTTAGTCTCTGTGCACATTGGCTGGATGTGACAAGGATTTCAGTGCAGATTCCACTCTGGGATCCACGTCATATCCGATGGGATTCCCTTCCTATACGTGTGATTGGACTTTACATAATCCTAGACACATGGAACCAAAAAGTCCCACGTGGAGTTATGATGCTGTCACAGATAAAATCCTCTGCAGAAATGAGACGCACAAAACCTCCCATCAGAATCCGCAAGGAAAAGCAACGCATGGCTGATGGATGCCAAGATGCTAGGGACTGGCTGGACAACTGAGGGACATCACTAGCACATCTGCAGCACAACACAAGCGCACCTGAGGCACATCACTAGCGCACCTGAGGCACATCACTACTCTTGCAGCACAAACTAGCACACGCACACAACACAAGCGCACCTGAGGCACATCACTAGCGCACCTGAGGCACATCACTAGCGCACCTGAGGCTCATCAATAGCGCACCTGAGGCTCATCACTAGCGCACCTGTGGCACATCACTAGCACATCTGCAGCACAACACTAGCGCACCTGAGGCACATCACTAGCGCACCTGAGGCACATAACTAGCACACCTGAGGCACATCACTAGCGCACCTGAGGCTCATCACTAGTGCACCTAAGGCTCATCACTAGCGCACCTGCGACTCATCACTAGAGCACCTGTGGGCTCATCACTAGCGCACATGAAACTCATCACTAGTACACCTGTGACATGTCACTAGCGTACCTGAGGCTCATCACAAGCGCACCTGAGGCTCATCACAAGCGCACCTGAGGCTCATCACTAGTGTACCTGAGGCTCATCACAAGCGCACCTGAGGCACATCACTAGCACACCTGAGGCTCATCACTAGCGCACCTGAGGCACATCACTAGCACACCTGAGGCTCATCACTAGCGCACCTGAGGCACATCACTAGTGCACCTGAGGCTCATCACTAGCGCACCTGTGGCACATCACTAGCACATCTGCAGCACAACACTAGCGCACCTGAGGCACATCACTAGCGCACCTGAGGCACATAACTAGCACACCTGAGGCACATCACTAGCGCACCTGAGGCTCATCACTAGCGCACCTAAGGCTCATCACTAGCGCACCTGCGACACATCACTAGAGCACCTGTGGGCTCATCACTAGCGCACATGAAACTCAACACTCGTACACCTGGGACATGTCACTAGCGTACCTGAGGCTCATCACAAGCGCACCTGAGGCTCATCACTAGTGTACCTGAGGCTCATCACAAGCGCACCTGAGGCACATCACTAGCACACCTGAGGCTCATCACTAGCGCACCTGAGGCACATCACTAGTGCACCTGAGGCTCATCACCAGCGCACCTGAGGCACATCACTAGCACACCTAAGGCACATCACTAGTGCATCTGAGGCACATCACTAGTGCACCTGAGGCTCATCACTAGCACACATGAAACTCATCATTAGTGCACCTGTGGCTCATAACTAGCGCACCTGCGGCACATTACTAGCGCACCTGAGGCAGAAATTCAACACTCAGCCCTCAGATAAGGTAGGAAGTAATAGAAGCACCATCTTGGTCCCCCTTATATCTAGAGTGTCAGTCAAAAGTCCCAGGACACCTTTTATCTCAGAAACAAAAGGGCAATGACCTATCTTAATCCCCCAGAAAGTAATGAGTGAGGAGACCTATCTTTCAGGCTATGACTGGAACATGGCCGCCATCTCGAAAGCCGCCATATTGGCTCAAGGGCAAGTTTCTCCAATGTGAAGGATATCACGTATCAGATCAAAGAAGACCAGAATTGTCTCAGAAATCCAGTGCTACAATCAGAATTGTAATATTTCTTGTGGCTCAAAAGTTATCAACACAGACAGTTCTCCTGTAGGTTCATAACAACTGGATTCAGCACCGTCAGCCCTGTGTTCAGCACCAGGGACAGCGCATTGAACCTGTCAGAAAGCTGCTGCTGCTGGTTGTTGTAATTTTCTGTGTTGATAACTTTTGAGCCACAAGACATATTGCAGATCTGATGGCGGCAATGGATTTCTGAGACAATTCTGGTCTTCGATATTCTACATGACCACCTTCTCATTGGAAAAATGTTTGTAGGCAGTCAGAGCCAGTATGTAGGCAGTCAGGGCCAGTATGTAGGCAGTCAGGGCCAGTATGTAGGCAGGCAGGGCCGTAGAAAGGCGGGCAGGCCATTTAATATAGGCAGGCGGGGGCTAGTATATGGGACGGGGGCCACTTATATTTAAAAACGGGGCGGGTATATAGGCAGACAGGGTTTGGTATATGGGCAGACAGGGGGGTATATGGGTAAAACCGGGGCAGGTTTTTAGGTAGATGGGGCCATGACCACCTCCCCTTTTGGAAAAATTTGGGGTCCTAAATTCCCAATAAAAGGGGTTTTAAACATGATGGCCATATTCCGGACATAGCCTAAAAGATAGACCCCCCCCCCTCACCCTTTACTCGCGGGGGGAATCAGATAGGTCATTTCCCCTTGTGCTTCTGAAATAAAAGGGGATCCTAATACTTTTGACTCTTCCTGTGTAATGCAGAAGGGTCTACAAGCGACTGTCCCCCCTTAAAAGGGTCAAGTCCCCAAAGGGGCCCCATTCACCCCGGCGTTTTTTGGGATGTGTTTTGGGTTTGCAGCAGGATCACACCCTGTATTTTGGGTTAATAGGGCCCCCTACTGCATCTTTTGGACCAAAAATTTTGACTTTCCCAATTAGATTGGGCCCTCAAACCTTGATTTGAACCTGGTTTTATTTGGAAATTTAAAAAAAAAAAAGTAAAAAACCCATACAAAAGTGTAGAAAACAAATAAATTTGCAAAAAAAAATTTGATTAATTAAAAAAAACTATAAACGGGCGGGTCCACCGACTTACACCTTTCTGATTTACTTCTGTCAAACTATTTTACAAACGGAAACAAAGGACCTGTTTGGCATTTGAAAGTTCTATTTTCCCCGGGCAAAAAAAAACCTTTAACGACAAGTTCCACATGCCCACAGCAGCACATGAGGGGACAATGGGGTAAAATTTAAAAACGGGAGCAGAGCACCCAAAACAAATGTAAAAATTTTTCCCCTTAACTATCCAAAAGTTAAAAAAAAAATATTTTTTTTTGGTTTTACATAAAAATAAATATCCCTTTTCCACTTACATACAACTTAAGAAAAAAACCTACAGCCCCCAATCCTGTTTGTAACCCGGGAAATTGCCTGTACATTGTTCTACTTTAAAAAAAAAAAAAAAAAACCCCGAAAAAATTATTGGGTTACCCCAACACAAACCTAGTGTTTGACGTTTTAACTTTGGGCTATCGTCATGGGGCCCCATGGGGGCCCCCCCCCCCCGATATCGTCCAATATCAACACTTTTAATTCCCGATAGTCGATAAAATTTTAAACCCGTTTACCATTAAAGTCATGGAAAAAGGAACAACCCCTTTTCCATTTTTACACCCAAACAGGGCTGGAGAAGCGGGAAATTTAAACATCCACAACAGTAAAATTTGGAAAAAGTGCTCATCTTAGGCAACACACTTAGTTATAAAAGCCACAGAAAAAAAGCACAGACCCTTCACTTTTCCCTGTCCCCTTTCACCACAGCCTACCCTTTAAAACCCGCATGACCCACAAATTAAAAAAATGCCAAAAAGGCCCGTAAAAAATTTTAACCCTCATTTTAAAAATTTAACTGGACATTGACTATACCGTCCTGGGCCCCAGCATGACCCCAAAAACCCCGCATGACCCCCAATTTAAAAACTCCCAAGAAGGGGTCCTTTTAAACCCCATTTTTAAGTTTCACGGAAAAGAAAACTATCCCGTTTCCGGGGGCCCCAAACATGAGCCCCAAACCGTTTGACCCACAAAATCACAAATTGGGACTATGCTAATTTTTTTCAAATGACTTCAATTTTGTATATTTTTTGGTAACCCGAAAAATTTGTTTACAGAATTTATTAGGGGGTTTTATTTATAGTTTTAATTTTTATCATTTTGCTTTTTTTTTAAGTGTGATAACATAAAAACATTCACCCCCCCTGCAGTTTTTTTTGGTATTTTTTACACTGTAAAAATGTTAATTCAAACCACACACCCCATAAATAATTTCAAAAAAAAACCTAATCATTTCCCCCCAAAAAACCCCTTTTTAGGTTTTGGGAAAAAATTTGCCCCCCTGGCCCTTTTAAAAGGGGATTCACCCAAAACAATTCAAAAGGGTTTTATTTTTCCTCCAAATCCTTCTTCATTGATTAGGGACAGACTGCCCTGGAGTTTAAAAAGATTTCGACCCCATAATTAATCCAGCCCCAAAAATTTTTTAAGGGCCCCAAATTTTTTCAAATTTTTTTCCAGCCTGGAGTCCCTATTTTTCACACTTAACCCACAGAAATCACCTTTTTCAAAATCTGATTTTTTTAAAAAATTTTGAAACTCCCCCTGATTGTCCCAAAAGGGGAGAGCCAGGCTGCCGTCAGCCAAACTGGTTTTTTAAAACGGGGGGTCCCCCTGCCAGGGCCCCAAAATTACAGGGGGTGCGGTGAACCCAGTAACCTTTTTCATCTATTAAAACGCAAAGGTTTTAGCTGCCAGGCCGGATTTTTCAGGGTGCGGTGAAGCCCCCGGCTGGCCCCTTTAAACTATTAAAAAATGGTAAAAAAAGCCCCCCTTTTGACGCAGCAAAAGAAAAAAGTCGTTTCTGAAGCCAAAATGCGGAAGCGGGAAATGTTTAGGGAAGACCTCAGCCTTCCCCATACACAAGACCGGGTAAACCTTGCCCCTCCGTATGAGTTTCGGGCCAAATTTTTCTTTACTTGGGAAATACGGTGGATAATGGGTCCCCTTTTTTCCCCCCAGGTGCCCTTTTTCTTTGGGAATTTTTTTTCTCATTTTTCCAACGTCGGGGGAAATTTTTCTCTGTTCTTTTTTCTCTGTCCGTGCTCCAAAAATCCATGTCCTCTGAATAACCAAAATTTTGGGCAGTCTCCGTAAACCCCCCTTTACAATTTTAGAGGGAATTTTTTTTTTTTTTTTTTCCCGCTTTTTTTTGTACATGCAAGTTTTTTAGTAGTTTAAAATTTTAGAAAACACATTTTTAAAATAGGATGGGAAACCCACCATGTTTTAAAAATTTTATTAAAGGGTTGTTTTCAATACAGGGGTTGATAACTATGTTTAAAAATCTTGCAAAAAAAAGTCCCTTTTTGCAATATGTGTCCCCTTAACAGTGTCCTACCCATTCCTTTTTTTGAAAGCCCATCACCCTTTTAGCCACTCTTGAAAAATTGTGAAGAACCCAAAAGCCCGTTAGAAACCCCATTTTTTTACAATAGGACCTGTAGTCTAGCTCATTTCACAGCAAAAAGGCCCCCCAAAAAATTTAAAAAATACCCCTTTAGCCCCTTTTTGGGAAAATTTTTAAAACAAAAAGTCTGTTAGAAACAACATTTTTTTTTTAATAGGAAACCCGTTTGTAAACTGCATGTCACAGCAAAATGCCCCCAAAAAATTTAAAACATGAACCCCTTTAGCCCCTTTTGGGCAATTTTTGAAAAACAAATTTTTGTTAAAAAACAACTTTTTTTTTTTAATAGGACCTGTAGTATAGCTGCAAAGTCACAGCAAAACGCCCCCAAAAAACAAAAAATGACCCTTGACCACTTTTGACAAATTTTTGAAGAAAAATTGTCTGTTAGAAAAAAAATTTTTTTTTAATAGGACCTGTAGTATAGCTGGGATGTCACAGAAAAATTTCCCCCCAAAAAACAAAACATACCCCTTTAGCCACTTTTTTAAAAATTTTGAAGAACAAATTTTGTTTAAAAAAATTTTTTTTTTTTAATAGGGCCGTTTTATTGCTGCATTTCAAAGCAGCATGACCCAAAAAATTATAAAAATGACGTCTCAGCCCCTGTTCAAATATGTGAGGGAGAAATGCCTCTTAAAAGCCACATTGCTGTTCCAAAGGACCATGATTATAGCTGTATCTCACACCAATATGACCCCAAAAAATTATAAATATGACTTCTCAGCCACTATTAAAAATTGTGATGGAAAAATGCCACTTAGAAGCCACATTTCTGTTCCAAAGGACCATGATTATTGCTGTATTTCACAGCAACATGACCTCAAAACCCATTAAAGACAATCGCAAAAACTTCAAAAGACTAATAGTGAGTAAATGGAATAGATTTTGTCACGAAACCTTGCTGTCTTTTACAGTCTCCTCACAGCAAAACCAGCAAATGAACTGTTGGGAACTGAGAGATAAAAATTGCAGTAAGAAATGATCATTTTAAAAAAACATTTTTCAAGAGGACCATTTCTGTTTGAGAGGAATGTGAAGTAACCAGCAACTAATCGGTAACCTCGGCAATTGGAGCCACAACATCATCAGAGATCCATGCCTGATTCATCTTGAGCAAAGTCAAACAATCCACATTATCTGTGGAAAGCCGGATGCGTTTGTCTGTAATGACTCCTCCAGCTGTGCTGAAGGTCCGCTCAGATATGACGCTGGCTGCTGGGCAGGACAACACCTCTATGGTGTGGCGAGCGAGCTCGGGCCATTCGTCCATTTTGGATACCCAGAAGTCTATTGGGTCCGGAACACATACAAAAAACATCGGTGTTGAGATGCAGATAGTCGTGCACCATGATCTTAAGCTGGTCTCTGTGTGTTGGATGTGTGCCCTGCATTGCATGCGTTGGTGAGGTGGTAAATAAAGATTGCCAGAGGTCACCCATTAGGCTTCTGCCACCTTGCCTGCTGCTGCTGCTGCCGCTACGGCTACTTGGCACTCTACTGCTGTCACGTCGCTGATGTTGTTCCACCGTGACATTTTGGAACGTGAAGCAGACGCAACAGATGTCTCCAGTTGATCAATCAGCAAGGTCTCCATTTCTTGCATTTTACTCTCTATTTGGGTGGGTGGAAGGAAAGTGTTGAGTTTTGTTTTGTACCGGGGATCCAGGAGGGTAGCCACCCAGTAACGGGTTGTTCATTTTGATGGCCTTAATGCGGGGATCATTTTGGGAGGAGAAAGCATCTCATGTGAGAGATGGAGCCTTGATTTCCCAAGCCTCTGGGTCGAGGGGCACTAGCAAACTGATCTTCCTCATCTTCCTCCTCCGCCTCAAATTTGCGCCAACCTCTTTCCAAGGCAGGGACGTCTGTAACGTCGGTGTCTAAGAATACCTCCTCCTCCTCCTCTGCGTCCTCCGGCACCAGCTTAAAACACAGCCCTGACTTGCCTGAGATGATGCCCCCCTGAGAGCGATGCCCCGCCTTGCATTAGCCCTGGACCCCGAACCACGCCAAAAGGGAGACTGATGAAATTGTGAAACTGTCGGGCCTTGTGGATTCAACGGAGAGAAAGGCTCCGTGTCCGCATCTGTGTCCGTCTTCTCCTCCGTCGCTGGCGGACCTGTTTGTTTTCAGAGTGCCCAAAACCGATCGTTCCAAAACTAAGATCACCACTTTGCTCACGCGACAAGGGCATTGTCCGCACTGACCATTTTGGTGGCTTCTTCAAAACTGGCAAGGATGGTGCAGAGCTCTTTCACCTGCCTCTCCATCTCGGTGGCTCAACACCCGGAGGTCCGCATCGCTGTTTGGGTCAGGCCTGTGTCACTTCGAAACTGCGTAATGGCATTGCGTTTGCTGCCACAATCGCTGGAGCATGTGGAGGGTGGAATTCCAGCGTGTTGCCAACGTCAACAATGAGACGGTTGACGGGGAGGCTGAGCTGATGCTGCAACACAGCCAGCGGGGACGAAGCAGGGTGCAAACGGCTGAAGTGCGAACTCAGACCCCCGAGCCTTCCTCACCAGGCAGTCCAGACCCCCGGTAGCTCTTTAGAAATTTCTGGACGACAAGGTTTCCCATGACATGTGCCAGGAAAGGGGAAATGTGCTCCACCTCCCGATCTTAAGGGCGGCCAGCAGATTTCGCCCGTTATCGCACACCACCTTGCCTGGCACAAGGTTTCTTGTCACCCAGCCCAGCGCTCGGTCTGTTGCGGAGAGCCGTCCACAGCTCCTGACCTGTGTGTGGACGGCCCTCCAAGACAGTTTAATTTTCAACAGGCCTGGTTTCTCGGGGCACGTGATGCCACCAGAGGACCTTGGGGAAAGAACCCTGCACCATCCCTGCGGTTTTGAAGAGCGTGCGCCGAGCCTGAGAGCCACCATCACCCCCAGAGACATCCACGAAGCTAACCCATGAGCTTTCACAGAGATATAGCGGCCTTGGCCGTGCTTACTAGGTCCATGTGTCGGTGGTCAGATGGATTTTTCCCGGGCCACAGATGCAGACAACGCGCTTGAAATTTTAGATGACACGTGGCTGGCCAGGGCAGGGGCGCTTTTCTGGCAAAGAAATGCCTGCTCGGCATCTGGTATTGGGGGCAGGCGAGGGCCATGACGTGGCGGAACCCATCTGTGTCCACCCCGACATTCAGGCTTTTGGCTTTGGGATGGTTTGGGTTAAAGTGTTTCTTCTGCTCCCAAACCTGGAAGACAGAAGGCTGGCTGCTAGACTGGCCGCTGTACGGAGTGCAGGTCGTCAAACTGGCGGGAGGAATAGGGGTAGGAGGGGTCTCTGGTGGTGCTGGTGGTACTCGGGCGACGGTGGAGGCTGAAGCGGAGGCTGATCCCTGATCATGACTCTGAGAGACATGGGCAGCTGAGGAACGCTTGGTGGTGGCGGGGAGGCGGAGACAGAGGGTGGGGACAGTGGTGGAGGCCCGCGTCGGCTTGGCCTTTTTGGCCATTTTGCCTCCATTTCAACTCATGCATTCGCTGCATGTGACTAGACATGTTGGTGGTGGTTAAACACCTAAGGTTTTTGGGCCTTTTACTTTGCGTTTACGGCAAAGGGGGCATAGGACATCGCTGGTGAATCAGAGGCTTGCTCAAAGAAGGCCCAGGCTTGAGAGGTCCTGGACCTTTTTGACGGCAATAAGCGAGGAGGGGGGTTTTTCCCGCTGACCGTGGCTGGCGGAATTATATCAGCGGACTTCTGCGACCGCCCCTGACACTACCCCATCGTCTTCCTCCTCGTCCAGTGATGAAGCGCTCGCAAGTAAATTCTGCTGAAAAGACCACGTTGGATCCGCAATGTCGTCATCATCATAATCAACACAGTGATTTGGTCGTCCTGACATTTCGCATCCGGGAGCTGTGGGCTACAAGCAAGAGGGACTACAAGGCGTTGCCCGACCGGGCCCGGGATTTTTGCCGATTGACCGGCTTCCTTCACCTCCTTTGATGACATCAGTAACTGGGCGTCAGAGCAGACAAATTTATCCTCTTTGGCCTCTTGATCTTTTAACATACCTTCTGAACCCAACCGCATTTTGTCATCAAAGAGGTCTTCAGAAAATGGATTATCCACAGTGGTGGGTACACGAGTTGACATTTGGGCTGCTTTCGCTTCATGATGGATGGATGCTGATGATGCTGATGATGACATTTGTGGCCGTGACTGGGAGGACGATGAGGTAAGACGGGTGGATGCGGGTTTCATTAACCACTGAAGGACAGATTGGCGACGATGTTCGTTACTTAGATTCACAGGGCCCTGACCCAGCGATGACAGGCCTGACGGTCCTGCAACCGACAATCCGCTGGCTTGCATGTTGTTGCCAGCAAATGGAAGGAGGGACCTTCTCTCGTACCTCTACCTCCATGTCCTACCCCCTCTTTCTCGCTTACCACCTGAATGTCGCTCCCATGTTCAGAAAGATAAAAATTTGAGAGGTATGGAAGAGTTTTGGAACGTCTCTTATTAAAAGACGGCAAAACACAGCTATTCTCAAATCCCTCAAATCAAAACAAAAATTGCTGTATTGAAATTTAACTGCAAGGCACTCTATCAACAAAGCTGGCCTGTGCCAAAGTGAAAAAAAAACACGTATCTGAAATGTCGACGGATTTAAAAAAAGGTATTTTTTGGCACCTATCAATACACCGTGGTGACTACAAAATTGCTGGATTCAAATTTAACTGCAAGGTGGCTCTATCAACAAAGCTCGCCTGTGCCAAGTGAAAAAAACACGTATCTGGAAAAAGTATAAAGGATAATAAAAGGGATTTTGGCACCTATCAATTCACCTGTGGTGACTACAAAAATTTCTGGATTCTAATTTATCTGCAAGGTGGCCAACAGAGCTGGCCTGCGCCAAAGTGAAAAAAACACATATCTGAATTGTATACGGATAATAAAAGGTATTTTTGGCACCTATCCACCTGTGGTGACTACAAAATTGCTTGATTCAAATTTAACTGCAAGGTACCTCTATCAAGAAAGCTGGACTGGGCAAAAGTGAAAAAAAAAACACCTATCTGAAATGTATACTGATAATAAAAGTGGAGTTTTGCACCTAACAAATAGACCTGCAGTTACTAGAAAAGATCTGTATCCTAATATAAGTTCAGGGTGCCCAAAATCAAAATAATATTTCAACAGAAAACTGTTAATAATAAAGCCATTGCAATGCAATGGCTAAACAAAGTCTGGGTGCACAATATCCAGTATTCTTTAAAGAGCTTGTCTGTGTTCGCCCCCGCCCCCCCCCCCCCCCCGCGCTCCCCACCATGACTTTACAGCGGGAGATGCTCCTTTAAATTTCTGCCTAACTACCTAAAATCTGCAAGTCTCTGATCTAACTAAGTTCTAAGGATCACCTGCTAAAAGTAGAGCTGTTTCTGTGAACAAGTAGAATAATTTCGCTGAGCTGTTTGCACAGAGGCAGAGCGCACGTCCTACTCCTATGAGACACTGACACACACTGATCATGAACAGGAAGGGCTGTTCTATGTAAAACGAGGTCATGTGATTTTTCCAGCCAATCGCAACCATACACATCCCAGTCATGACGTCGCACACACAGCTCACCCTGCTCTATTCTGTAAGCTGATTTGCTGGCCGCCAAAATGACAGGAAGCGCCGAAAATGGCGCAATATTAATAGATTATGCACAGATTTTAACCTAAATTATCGCGTGATCTAAAAAATCCGATCAGCGTTAATACCGTGCCGATTTCAACTTTGTCGATAATAATCGCTCAACACTACACACGACCACAATAAATTGTAGAATTAATCTAGTGTGAAACATGAATGGTGTAAAAAATTATTTAAAAAAAACAATGCAGAAAAACACTGTTTTTATGTTCTTGCTACAATTTTTTATTTTTTTTTAATTCTGCCATAGTTCATATGTAAATGACGCTCCAAAAATACAACCTCTCCCACATAAAACAAATCCTCCAACAACTAAATCATTGAAAAAATAAAAAAAGTTCTGGCTGTTGAAATGTAAGGCGGCAAAAACTAAAATATGCAGCTGCATCATTAATACTTTTTCAGGACCGGTGCTTCCGGGGTTAATCACAGGCAGGGAGTTCAGGTTGGGCAGAGTAGATTTGCTTCTAATGGAATTATCCAGCCATTTCTTCCTTCATGTAGCGATTTGCTGAATAGTTACTGATACGAGGAGGAAGCTCTTGCGGTTTTCTCCCTATTGTCTTAACTTTTAATGGGGCGCAGTAATCCGCCGGAGGAGAAGTCTGTCTAATTGTTAATGTTAATCATGCACCAAGACGAGAAAATATTCAAAGCTGCGTTTCTTTAATAAACCTTATTCCTGGTTTAGCGGGAGCTATATATAGTTACAACTCCACAGGGTATCAACAGCAAATACCGAGTTCTGCACTCATTAGGAAATAATAAAATGAAGTGCTAAAATTTAATTGCATCTAGGACTGGGTCACCTTGCTAAATGTATGTGTATATGTAGCAAAAAAAAAATCCTGGAGTTTAAGCTAGTTATATGTTTAATAAGCAGCGGAGGCTCACCTTGTGCCGGCGCCTGATCAGAGAAGACACCGTAATGACCCTTAATTGCAATAATGTCAAGACATGGAAAATTAAAAACTTCATAAGTAACTACATCAGCCCGTGTCCTTCCCGCCGTCTCCATTCCCGGGTATATGAACCCTGACGATTATGTATCTCCACATGGTGCGGAGTCACCGGAGGACAGCAAGGGCTGGTTATGGAGGAAGATATAGTAAACTGACTTTGGTATTACTGTGTATCTACTGATGCTTCAAGTATTCTGAAATGATGGGAGTAATTTTGGAGGCAATGGGGGGGAGCAAGGAATATATAGAAAGGTCTGGATGGAGATGGAAGGATAAATGGCTTGAATCCGGAAGCAAGACACCAAAAAACACCTTACCATAACAACCAGCTTTCAATAAAGCTAACCTGTCCCTAGCACTAACCCTAATGCCAGACACCTTTTGCCATATTCTACCCCTCAAAATATCCCAATCAATATCCCTTGCTATGTGAAACAGCTCAAACTCACCAAAGAGAACCCAGGAATGTATCTCCACATGGTGCGGAGTCACTGGAGGACATCAGGAACAGGTTATGGAGGAAGATATATTAACCTGACTTTGGTATTACAGTGTATCTACTGATGTTTCTGGTATTCTGAAATGATGGGAGTAAACTCAGAGGTAATGAGGGATGCAGGGGATAGAAAGGTCGGGATGGAGATGGAAGGATAAATGGCTTGAATCTGGAAGCAAGACACCAAAAAACACCTGACCATAACAACCAGCTTTCTCTAAAGCTAACCTGTCCCTAGCACTGGCCCTAATGCCAGACACCTTTAGCCATATTCTATCCCTCAAAATATCCCAATTAATATCCCTTGCAATGTTGAACCTAACAAAAACAGCTCAAACTCACCAAAGAGAACCCAGGAATGTATCTTCACATGGTGCGGAGTCTTCGGAGGACATCAGGAGCTGTTTAAGGAGGAAGATATATTAACCTGACTTTGGTATTACTGTGTATCTAGGGATGTTTCTAGTATTCTTAAATGATGGGAGTAATCTTGGGGGCAATGGGGGGAGCAAGGAATATACAGAAAGGTCTGGATAGAGATGGAAGGATAAATGGCTTGAATCCGGAAGCAAGACACTAAAAAACACCTGACCATAACAACAAGCTTTCTCTAAAGCTAACCTGTCCCTAGCACTGACCATAATGCCAGACACCTCTGGCCATATTCTACCCCTAACAATATCCCAACCGATATCCCTCACTATGATTAACCTAATGTAAACAGCTCAAAATCACCAAAGAGAACTCAGGAATTTATCTTCACAGGGTGCGGAGTCAACGGAGGACATCAGGAGCTGGTTATGGAGGAAGATATATTAACCTGACTTTGGTATTACCATGTATCTAGGGCAGTTTCGGACTGGGGTGCCTAGGGCCCACAGGTGGAGTTGACTCTAGGGGCCCACCAATTTTGTTTTATGGGCCCACCAGTGGAGTTTATTTTAGGGGCCCACCCTACAGCTACTGTAAATGACTGTACATGCCTCCTATACTCTGCATCTTGCTTTCTGCTTCTCTTTCTATGCTTCTTTGCTTCTTCTGAGAATGTTTATGGAGTTAAAAAACAACTCCAAGTCTACTATGATCAAGAGCCCACCGGGGGTTTCCCCTATTCCCCTGTGGGCCAGTCCGAGCCTGATCTAGGGATGTTTCTAGTATTCTGAAATGATGGAAGTAATTTTGGAGGTAATGGGAGTGGAGCAAGGAATATACAGAAAGGTCTGGATAGAGATGGAAGGATAAATGGCTTGAATCCGGAAGCAAGACACTAAAAAATACCTGACCATAACAACCAGCTTTCTCTAAAGCTAACCTGTCCCTAGCACTGGCCCTAACGCCAGAAACCTCTTCCCATATTCTATCCCTGACAATATCCCAACTGATATCCTTCGCTATGATTAACCTAATGAAAACAGCTCAAAATCACCAAAGAGAACCCAGGGATGAATCTGCACAGGGTGCAGAGTCAACGGAGGACATCAGGAGCTGGTTATGGAGGAAGATATATTAACCTGACGTTGGTATTACTGTGGGATGTTTCTAGTATTCTTAAATGATGGGAGTAATCTTGGAGGTAATGGGGGAGGGGGATCAAGGAATATATAGAAAGGTCTGCATGTAAGGATAAATGGCTTGAATCTGGAAGCAAGACACTAAAAAACACCTTGCCATAACAACAAGCTTTCTCTAAAGCTAACCTGTTCCTAGCACTGGCCCTAACGCCAGACACCTCTGGCCATATTCTATCCCTGACACTATCCCAACAGATATCCCTCGTAATGTTCAATCTAACAAAAAGAGCTTAAAATTACCAAAGAGATCTCGGGAATGTATCTCTTCATAGTGCGGAGTCACCGGAGGACCTCCGGAGCTGGTTATGGAGGGACGTATAATATCCTGACTTTGGTATTACCGTGTATCTAGGGATGTTTCTAGTATTCTGAAATGATGGGAATAATTTTGGAGGTAATGGGGGGAGGCGGGGTTCAGGGGATATATAGGAAGATCTGGTTGGAGATGGAACAATAAATGTCTGAAATCCGGAAGCAGGACACCACAAAACACCTGACTGTAACCACAAGCTTTCTCTAGAGCTAACCTGTCCCTAGCACTGGCCCTAATGCAAGACACCTCTGGCCAGATTCTACCACTGACAATATCCCAACCGATATCCCTCGCTATGATTAACCTAATGAAAACAGCTCAAACTCACCAAAGAGAACTCGGGAATGTATCTTCACAAGGTGCAGAGTCACCGGAGGACAGAAGGAGCTGTAGATATATTAACCTGACTTACGGTGTATCTAGGGATGTTTCTAGTGGGAGTAATTTTGGAGGTAATGGGGGGTGCAGGGCATACAGTACAGAGCAAAAGTCTGGACACACCTTCTGATTCTAAGAGTTTTCTGTATTTTCATGACTACTTTCATGACACTGGTCTAATGTCCATTCCTTGTGTTCTTTAGCCCAAACAAGTCTAGGAAACCACTGCTAAGGAGGCAACAAGCAGAAGAGACTTGTTTGGGCTAAAGAACACAAGGAATGGACATTAGACCAGTGTCATGAAAGTAGTCATGAAAATACAGAAAACTCTTGGAATGAGAAGGTGTGTCCAAACTTTTGGTCTGTACTGTACATAAAAAGGTCAGGATGGAGATGGAACAATAAATGTCTTCAATCCGGAAGCAAGACGCCAACAAACACCTGACCATAACCACAAGCTGTCTCTAGAGCTAACCTGTCCCTAGCACTGGCCTTAATGCCAGACACCTCTGACCCAGGGGCGTAGCTGTAGGGGGTGCGTAGTTAGCAGTCTCTAACGGGCCCTGTAGCTTAAGGGGGCCCAAAAGCCCTTCTGCCACATAGGAAGACACCAGTATTATAAATAACACATGGAATCCAGGACTGTCCGCGCAGGATCCAGGATGGTTGAAGGTATGCCTGTCTGACAATTACATTCTGGAAAGTTGCTTATTGACAATTTCTTAACACTTTAAATCACACTGTTTTTTTAAGAAACAGGGGGCTAATACAGGCATGCATGGTATACAGAGGCCAGAGAACAGTGGCTGAAATTGGGACGAAGCAAGGATGGAAGTAGGGTCCTAATGAAGGACCCAGGCAGGAGAGCAATGGTGGGGGCAGGATGGGTAAGCCAGGGATGGTTACCAGAGTCCATAATTTCAGAAGAGGCTGAGCATGTGATTGTTACTTACAATGGGTAATTCTACCTTAGCGCCGGTGATGGGCGTATATAATGCACCACTGGGCGATATTGCCTCTGATGATCTCACCTCTATTTCGGCCTCCATGGTGCTCGCTTCATGCTGGGAGTCTTTTCCTCGTGTTAAATTGCTTACACGGTAATAAAACATTTGATTAAAAGCGCTTGTTCTCTGGACTGACATCTAAGACAAGTTGAACAAATTAAAATTTCAGTGCCAAGGAAACAGTGACCAGGTCGTAAATGTAAAACCTCTGCCGTAGGCGCAGCAACCTATTATGCAGATGCAGAAAGTAACAGACAGCTTATAATTATGTCTCGGATTCGGTTTTATTACAGAGGTCCTATGTGAGAGAGGCGATTAGCGCATCCACATGGTCTGAAGGTTCCAGTAATATTTCTGTAATGCAGCCAAAAAGTATTAAAAAAGCAACAATTAATGACCTTACACAGGGATTGCACAGTAGAATAACAATCTTTGCAGATGATACTAAGCTCTGTAAAGTAATCAACACAATAGAGGATAATGTGTTATTACAAAGGGATCTGGATAAGTTGGAGGCCTGGACAGGTAAATGGCAGATGAGGTGTAACTGAGATAAATGCAAGGTTCTGCACATGGGGAAGAAAAATCCATTACATGATTACTTGCTAAATGGAAAAACACTGGGAAAAACTGACTGGAGAAGGACTTTGGGATCCTGGTGGACAGTAAACTTAATTGTAGCAGCCAGTGTCAGGCAGCAGCTGCAAAGGCAAATAGGATTATGGGGTGTATTAGAAGAGGCAGAGAGGCTCATATGAGAACAATATTCTCTCATTATACAAGTCACTGGTTTGACCACACAGGGGATATTGGGGACAGTTTTGGGCACTAGTGCACAGGAAAGACATTGTAGAGCTTGAACAGGTACAAAGGCGGCAACAAAAGTAATAAAAGGACTGGGTGGACGGCAATACCCAGAAAGATTAGCAAGGTTAGGGTTATTGAGTTTAGAGAAAAGACGGCTTCAGGGGACATAATAAATATGTTTAAATATATTATAGGTCAATATAGAGATCTCTCCCAAGATCTATTTATACCCAAGACTGTATCCAGAACAAGGGGGCATCCTCTACACCAAGCGGAAAGAAGGTTTCTACATAAGTATAGAAAGGGATTCTTTACTGTTAGAGCAGTGAGACTGTGGAACTCTCTGCCAGAGGAACTCTGGTGAATTCAATAACAGAGTTCAAAAAAGGTCTGCTCAAGTAATAGTGGCCGGGATTCTGGAGAAGGGTCTGGATACATTTCTAGATGTAATAATATAACAAGTTCTAGTGACCGGGATTCTGGAGAAGGGTCTGGATACATTTCTAGATGTAATAATATAACAAGTTATAGTGACCAGGATTCTGGAGAAGGGTCTGGATACATTTCTAGATGTAATAATTAGTGTTGAGCGATTACGTTGGCCATCGACATCGGTCGATGGTCAATAGTCGACCATCATCGACAAGATAGTCGATGGTCGATAGTAGATTATGATCGATGACCATTAAAATCTATGGGAGAGCAACAACACCTTCATTCTTACACCCAAACAGGGCTGGAGAAGCTGGAATTAACATCCACAACAGTCAAATGGATACGTGCTACATCTTAGGCAACACACTTAGGTTATAAAAGTCACAGAAAAAAAGTCACAGACCATTCACTATCCCTGTCTTGCACCATAGCATGAGCCTTAAACCTGCATGACCCACAAATTAAAAAGTGCCAGAAGGCAGTATGATTTGAACCATCATTTTACTTGAACTGGACATTGACTATACCTGTCCTGGGCCACAGCATGAGCCCTAAACCTGCATGACCCCAGATTAAAAAGTGCCAGAAAAAGGAGTCTTTCAACCACCATTTTAGTTTCACTGGACATTGACTATACTTGTCCTGGGCCACAGCATGAGCCCCAAACCTGCATGACCCCCACATTTAAAAAGTGCCGGAAAAAGGAGTCTTTCAACCACCATTTTAGTTTCACTGGACATTGACTATACCTGTCCTGGGCCACAGCATGAGCCCCAAACCTGCATGACCCCCACATTTAAAAAGTGCCGGAAAAAGGAGTCTTTCAACCACCATTTTAGTTTCACTGGACATTGACTATACCTGTCCTGGGCCACAGCATGAGCCCCAAACCTGCATGACCCCAGATTAAAAAGTGCCGGAAAAAGGAGTCTTTCAACCACCATTTTAGTTGAACTGGACATTAACTATATCTGTCCTGTACCGCAGAATGACCATTAAACCTGTCTGACCCACAGATTAAAAAGTGCCGGAAATAGGAGTCTTTGAACCACCATTTTAGTTTCACTGGACATATACTGTCCCTGTCCTGGGTAGCGCTTGCCCCTCCGTATGAGTGCGGACCAATTGAGCTTCACTTGGAAATACTGGTGGTTAACGCTCCTGTTACACCCAGGTGCCCTTTTTCTTGGCATTCTTTTTCTCATTTTACTCAACGTGCTGGAGGAAATTGTCTCTGTACTTTGTTCTCTGTCCGTGCTCCATACTCCATGTCCTCTGAATAACCTACATCTGGTCAAGTTTTCCTGTACCTCCCTTGTACAATTCAGAGGATTTTTTTTTACCAGCTATTTTTGTACATGCAAGTTTTTTAGTAGTTTAATTCTAGAAAACACATTTTTAAAATGGATGGAATCCCACCATGTCTTTGTTTCTCTTTTTTAATTGTATTAAATGGGTTGTCTCAATACAGGGATTGATAGCTATGTTAAAGATCTTGCAAAAATCAGTCATTTTGCAATATGTGTCCATTACAGTGTCCTACCTATTCTGTTTTCTGACAGCACCATCACCCTGTGCCACTCTTGACAATTGTGAAGAACAAATGTCTGTTAGAAACCACATTTTTTACAATAGGACCTGTAGTATAGCTGCATGTCACAGCAAAATGCCCCCAAAAATTCAAAACATGACAATTGTGCTGGATGCAGTTTGCATTAACCACTGAAGAACAGATTGGCGACGCTGTTCGTTACTGAGATTCACAGGGCCCTGACCCAGCGATGACAGGCCTGACGGTCCTGCAACTGACGATCCGCTGGCATGCGTGTTGTCGCCAGCACTGGAAGGAGCACCTTCTCTCGTACCTCTACCTCCATGTGCTCAGGGCCGTCTCTCCCATTGGGCCAGGTAGGCCACTGCCCGGGGGCCCTCTGAGATAAGGGGCCCTGCCAGGAGTCAGTGTAAACACAGGCATGTCGCCTGTCACTTAAAAACAGCAGAAGCTGCTGCGTCTCTGCTTCCTCTCCTGTCCTGCCTGTGGGGCAGTGACTCAGGAGCTGATATGAGAGCAGGGCTGCAGCACATCCCCCCTCCTGTCCCTCTCCTCCCCCGCCGGGAAGTGTAACCTCAATCTCCTTGATGCTCCTCCTGCTCCCCCTCATGACGTCTCCCCCCTCACCTCCCGGCTGTCTCCGGTCACCTCGCTGTGGCCACAGTCAGTGACTTCAGACTGCAGCAGAGTCCTCTGGGACCCGGCTCCGCACAGCAGAATGTACAGGGGCTCTATGGGGCAGTGAACCGGGTCAGGACGGCTGAGCACATGCTGCATCATATAAAAACTTTCCCCGGTGCCCCCAGGATACACTGCAGCAGCTCACTGGTTCTTTCGACGGCTGCATGTCCTGGGGGCACTGGGTGGCTGAGCACTAACCGCTGTTATTTGATGAAGCAGGTGCTCAGCCGTCCCGTGCCCATGAGATCCCACTAAATCCTAATCACAGATTGGGAATTAAAAAAAATAAAGTAAATGACAAATTAAAAGAAAAAAAATCTGCACAAAACCAGTTTCCCCAATAAAAAACACTTTATTTAGTAAAGAAAAATGACGTTAACCCATTAAGCCCCTGGTGCCTGAAAAGGCCTTAAAGAGGTCGTCTCACTCCAGGGATCGCTGCTTTTTATGTTAAAGATCTTGCAAAAACAAGTCACTTTGCAATATGTGTCCATTAACAGTGTCCTACCTATTCCTAGACATCCCCTCTTGTGTGGGCTGCATCAGCTCCTCAGGTCGCTATAGCTACCGACCTGTTCAATCTCTCCTGATAGTCTGTCAGCACTAGTTACTATAGCTACAGACCTGTTCAATCTCTCCTGATAGTCTGTCAGCACTGGTTGCTATAGCTACAGACCTGTTCAATCTCTCCTGATAGTCTGTCAGCACTGGTTGCTATAGCTACAGACCTGTTCAATCTCTCCTGATAGTCTGTCAGCACTGGTTGCTATAGCTACAGACCTGTGTGATCTCTCCTGATAGGCTGCCAGCACTGGTTGCTATAGCTACAGACCTGTGTGATCTCTCATGATAGTCTGCCAGCGCTGGTTGCTATAGCTACATGACCTGTTACGACCTCTCCTGATAGGCTGCCAGCACTGGTCGCTATAGCTACAGACCTGTTCAAATCTCCTGATAGGCTGCCAGCACTTGGTCGCTATAGCTACAGACCTGTTCAATCTCTCCTGATAGGCTGCCAGCGCTGTGTTGCTATGCTACAGACCTGTTCAATCTCTCTTGATAGTCTGTCAGCACTGGTGTGCTATAGCTACAGACCTGTTTTCGAACCTCTCCTGATAGGCTGCCAGCACTGGTTGCTATAGCTACAGACCTGTGTGATCTCTCCTGATAGGCTGCCAGCACTAGTTACTATACTTACAGGCCTGTGTGATCTCTCCTGATAGGCTGTCAGCACTGATTGCTATAGCTACAGACCTGTGTGATCTATCCTGTTAGGCTGCCAGCACTGGTTGCTATAGCTACAGACCTGTTGAATCTCTCCTGATAGGCTGCCAGCACTGGTTGCTATAGCTACAGACCTGTGTGATCTCTCCTGATAGGCTGCCAGCACTGGTTGCTATAGCTACAGACCTGTGTGATCTCTCATGATAGTCTGCCAGCACTGGTTGCTATAGCTACAGACCTGTGTGATCTCTCCTGAAAGGCTGCCAGCACTGGTTGCTATAGCTACAGACCTGTGTGATCTCTCATGATAGTCTGCCAGCGCTGGTTGCTATAGCTACAGACTTGGCTTCTACTGCAGCCTAGTGGAAGCCAGTAAACATCCCCTGAATTCAAAGTAAAGCCAAGAAAACAGGACTGAGGTAAGAGGAATCAATGTAATGAGACAACCCCTTTAATGACACAACTACATTTTTAATTTTTGCCTCCCTGCATTCACAGTCACAACTTTTTATTTTTTCTATAGCGCAGTTGTATGAGGAATTGTTTTATGTGTGAGAAATTGTATTTTTGGGCGAGTCGTTTACATATAAATTACTGCATAATTTTTTTAAAAACAAATTTTTGCAGCGTGAACATAAGTGTTTTTGCATTTTTTTACATTTTTTTTTATACCATTTCACAATAAATAACCTGTTAATTCTACATGTTATTACGGTCGTGTGGATACCTAATAGGGTTCGGGTTTTATTTGTGTGTAATATATGCTCAATAATTTTTTAATTAAAAATTTATTTTTATTTTTTTCTATACTTTGTTTTATATGTTTTTTTTATTCCCATTGAGGGATAATTATTTTACACTTTTTCTTTTTTTACACTTCATAATGTTTTAGCACACTCCTGTATGCAAATACATTATACTTCTGTATGATAATACATTACACTATGTATCAGTATGAAATAGGCTGTTGTTGGAGTAACACCCAGTGCGCCCTGATAGCAGGCTTACAGACAGAACTGGAGCTACTCTAGGTCCCCAGGGCTGACTGCATAGATATCCCTCAGGCTCCATCGGGTCAGCAGGAGTCCCAGTGACCCGATGGAGCCCAGGAATCCCCTTTGATTATGCTGCAGTCATGGACCTCAGCAATGAAAGGGTTAAATGGCGGTGATCAGAGGCTGCATCTGGTCCCTGCCATTCATAGAGATTTCAATAGTTATCCCTGAATGGGATTACAAAAAGGAAAAAATATAAAAAAATGTATAGAAAATAAAAATAGTTAAATTGTGCATATATTACATAAAAAGTACAAATATTTTGTATCCATATGACCGTAATAAACTTTAAAATTAATGTAAGGGGTTATTTAGTGTAAAATGTGAATGGTATAAAAAATAATTAAAAAAATAAATGCAGAAAAGCACTTTTTTCTGTTCGTGCTGACATTTTTTTTTTAAAGAACTATGCAGTAGTTTAAATGTAAACTCAAACTACTCCTCCCCAAAATACAACTTCTCCCGCATAAAGCAAGTCCTCAAACAGCTGCGTCATTGATTTTAGGGGTTAAGCATAGTGGGCCTTTTTTTTTTTATCAAAATGGTCTAATAGTTTGTTTTTGTTAGCAACCAATCAGAACTCATAGCAACCAATCAGAGCTAAGCTTAATTTATTTACTGCTCTGAAAAATTAAAAGCTAAGTTCTGATTGGCCCGCTATGACTCTGATTGGTTGCTATGTGCAACATGAAAACAGTCATAATTATAGATAGATTGATAAATATTGGTTGGGGGCCCAGTAAACAGCTCTGCCCAGGGGCCCATAATGCTGTTAAGACGGCCCTGCATGTGCTACCCCCCTCTTTGCTCGCTTACCACCTGAATTTCGCTCCAGTTCTGAATATAAAAAATTTGAAAAGGTATGGAAGAGTTTTGGAAATTCTCTTATTAAAAGACGGCAAATCACAGCAAATTTCTCAAATCCCTCAAATCAAACAAAATTGCTGGATTCAAATTTAACTGCAAAGTAGATCATCAACAAAGCTGGCCTGCGCCAAAGTAAAAAAAAACGTATATGAAATTTATTCGGATAATACAAGGTATTTTTGGCACCTATCAATTCACCTGTGGTAACTACACAATTGCTGGATTCAAATTTAAGTGCAAGGTGCCTCAATGAACAAAGCTGTAGTGCGCCAAAGTGAAAAAACACGTATCTGTAATGAAATTCGGAAAAATAAAAGGTTTTTTTGGCACCTATCAATTCACCTGTGGTAACTACACAATTGCTGGAATTTCAAATTTAACTGCAAGGTGGCTCTATCAACAAATGCTGGACTGGGCAAAAAGTGCAAAAAACACGTATCTGAAAATGTATTCGGATAATAAAAGGTTATTTTTTGGCACCTATCAATTCACCTGTGGTAACTACAAAATTTTGCTGGATTCAAATTTAACTGCAAGGGGGCTCTATAAAACAAATCTGACTGGGCAAAAGTGCAAAAAAACACGAAATCTGTAATGTATTCGGATAATAAAAGGTATTTTTGGCACCTTTCAATTCACCTGTGGTGACTACAAAATTGCTGAAATTCACATTTAAGTGCAAGGTGCCTCAATGAACAAATCTGGACTGGGCAAAAGTGCAAAAAAAACATACTGAAAATGTATTGGGATATACAAGGTATTTTTGGAACCTATCAACCTGTGCTGATACAAAATTGCTGGATTCTAATTTAATTGCAAGGTGGATATAAACAACAAGCTGGAATGGGCAAATTGAAAATTTAACAACTGTCTGAAATGTATACTGATAATAAAAGTGGAGTTTTGCACCTAACAAAGAGACCGCAGTTACTAGAAAAGATTGTATCCCTAATAAAAAGTTCAGGGTGCCCAATATCCAGGAAATATTTCAATAGAAAAAAGTTAATAATAAAGCTATTGCAATTGTCTACACTAAGTCTTTGGTGAACTTTATCCAGTTATTCTTATAGAGCTTGTCTGTGTTCGCCCGTGGCCCCCCCCCCTCCGCTCCCCCCCCCGTGACCCTTTAACGGAGATGCTCCTTTAAAATTCCATATCTAACTACATAAAATCTTCTCAAATCTTACTAACTAAGTTTTGTAAGGAATCACAGCTAACAGTAAGCTTTTCTGTGAAGAAACAGATTAATTTCGCTGAGCTGTTTTGGCCACAGGCAGAGCGCACGTCCCTACTGTTACCCGAGGGCCTGAGAGCACTGAGAACCCGAACAGGAACGGCTGTTCTATGTAAAACGAGGTCATGTGGATTTCTCCACCAATCGCAACCATACACATCCCAGTCATGACATCCCGCACACACATCTCACCCTGCTCTATTCTGTAATCTGATTTGCTGGCCGCTAAAATGACAGGAAAACGCCGAAAAATGGCGCATCTTAAAAAATGATGCTCAGATTTTAACCTAAATTATCGCATGATCTAAAAATTTCGATCAACATAAAAACTGTGCCGATTTCAACTTTGTCGATAATAATCGCTCAACACTAGTAATTATACAACAAGTTATAGTGACCAGGATTCTGGAGAATGGTCTGGATACATTTCTAGATGTAATAAAAAACAAGTTATAGTGACCGGGGGTTCTGGAGAAGGGTCAGGATACCCTTTCTAGATGTAATAATATAAACAAGTTATAGTGACCGGAAATTCTGGAGAAGGGTTCTGGATACATTTCTAGATGTAATAATATAACAAGTTATAGTGAAACCCGGATTCTGGAGAAGGGGCTGGATACATTTCTAGATGTAAAAATATAAAAAAGTTTTTAGTGACCTGGATTCTGGGGAAGGGTCAGGATAAAATTTCTAGATGTAAATAATATAACAAGTTTTTGTGACCTGGATTCTGGAGAAGTCTGGATACATTTCTAGATGTAATAATATAACATTTTATAGTGACCAGGATTCTGGAGAAGGGTCTGGATACATTTCTAGATGTAGTTTTGGGCACCAGTGCACAGGAAAGACATTGTAGAGCTTGAACAGGTACAAAGGCGGGCAACAAAAATAATTAAAGGCCTTGGTGGACTGCAATATCCAGAAAGATTAGCAAGGTTAGGATTATTTAGTTTAGAGAAAAGACGGCTTCCGGGGGACATAAAAAATGTGTTTAAATATATTAAGGGCCAATATATAGATCTCGCTAAAGATTTATTTAAACCCAGGACTGTATTTTAGAACAAGGGGGCAAACCTCTACGTCTTGAGGAAAGAAATTTTCTACATAAACAAGAAAGGGATTTCCTTTTACTGTTAGAGCGGGGAGACTGTGGAACTCTCTGCCAGAGGAAATTGCCATGGTTGAATTCACTAACAAGTTCAAGAAGGGGTTAGATGCATTTCTGGAGCGTGATAACATAACAAGTTATTAGTGACTAGGATTCCGAAGAAAGGCTGGATACATTTCAGATGTAATATAACAAGTTATAGTGACTAGGGTTCTAGAGGGGGGTCGTTATCCAGGGATTTTATTCCGATTGCCAGATTGGAGTCAGGAAGGAATTTTTTCCCTAACATGAGGTCAATTGGCTCCTACCTCATGGGGGTTTTTGCCTTCCTCCCGGATCAACACTTTAACACTTGAGCAACACTTTAATAAATGGGCTGAACTTGGGGGACTATGCTTTTTGGC
>JAODAL010007850.1:0-122134 GCA_025379985.1 Phyllomedusa bahiana | reverse complement strand
TTAAATTTTGAAAGGTGCAAAAAATACCGTTTATTATACAAAACATAACAGTTACGTGTTTTTAAATTTTTGGGCGCACCCACCATTGTTCATTGACGCAGCATCTACGTAAATCTTAAAACAGCAATTCTATATTCACCACAGGTGAATTGAAAGGTGCAAAAAATACCTTTAATTTTATACCAAAACATAACATTTTACTGTTTTTTGACTTTTGCACACCCACATTGTTCATATGACGCAGCATCACGTAAATCTAAAACAGCAATTCTATATTCACCACAGGTGAATTGAAAGGTGCAAAAAATACCGGTTATTATACAAAACATACACAGTTACGTGTTTTTTGACTTTTGCGCACCCAGCATTGTTCATTGAACCAGCATCTACGTAAATCTTAAAACAGCAATTCTATATTCACCACAGGTGAATTGAAAGGTGCAAAAAATAACGTTTAATTATACCAAAACATAACAGTTACGTGTTTTTTGACTTTTGGCGCACCCAGCATTGTTCATTGACGCAGCATCTACGTAAATCTTAAAACAGCAATTCTATATTCACCACAGGTGAATTGAAAGGTGCAAAAAATACCGTTTATTATATCAAAACTAAAAGTTACGTGTTTTTTGACTTTTGCACACCCAGCATTGTTCATTGACGCAGCATCTACGTAAATCTTAAAACAGCAATTCTATATTCACCACAGGTGAATTGAAAGGTGCAAAAAATACCGTTTATTATATCAAAACATAACAGTTACGTGTTTTTTGACTTTTGCACACCCAGCATTGTTCATTGACGCAGCATCTACGTAAATCTTAAAACAGCAATTCTATATTCACCACAGGTGAATTGAAAGGTGCAAAAAATACCGTTTATTATATCAAAACATAACAGTTACGTGTTTTTTGACTTTTGCACACCCATATTGTTCATTGACGCAACATCTACTTAAATCTTAAAACAGCAATTCTATATTCACCACAGGTGAATTGAAAGGTGCAAAAAATACCGTTTATTATATCAAAACATAACATTTACGTGTTTTTTGACTTTTGCGCACCCAGCATTGTTCATTGACGCAGCATCTACGTAAATCTTAAAACAGCAATTCTATTTTCACCACAGGTGAATTGAAAGGTGCAAAAAATACCGTTTATTATACCAAAACATAACAGTTACGTGTTTTTTGACTTTTGCGCACCCAGCATTGTTCATTGACGCAGCATCTACGTAAATCTTAAAACAGCAATTCTATATATTCACCACAGGTGAATTGAAAGGTGCAAAAAATACCGTTTATTATACCAAAACATAACAGATACGTGTTTTTTGGACTTTTGCCCAGTCCAGATTTGTTGATAGACACCTTGCAGTTAAATTTGAATCCAGCAATTTTGTTTTGATTTGAGAATAGCTGTGATTTGCCGTCTTTTAATAAGAGACTTTCCAAAACTATTCCATACCTTCTCAAATTTTTATATTTCTGAACATGGAGCGAAATGCAGGTGGTAAGCGAGCAAAGAGGGGGGTAGCACATGGAGGTAGAGGTACGAGAGAAGGTGCTCCTTCCAGTGCTGGCGACAACACGCATGCCAGCGGATCGTCAGTTGCAGGACCGTCAGGCCTGTCATCGCTGGGTCAGGGCCCTGTGAATCTAAGTAACGAACATCGTCGCCAATCTGTCCTTCAGTGGTTAATGCAACCTGCATCTAGCAGTCTTACCTCCTCGTCCTCGCAGTCACGGCCACAAATGTCGTCATCATCATCATCAGCATCCGTCCAACATGAAGCAGCCCAAATGTCAACTCGTGTACCCACCACTGTGGATAATCCATTGTCTGAAGACCTCTTTGATGACAAAATGCGTTGGGGTCAGAAGGCATGTTAAAAGATCAAGAGGATGATTTAGTCTGCTCTGACGCCCAGTTACTGATGCCATCAGAGGAGGTGAAGGAAGCCGGTCAATCGGCAAAATCCCGGGCGGTCGGCAACGCCTTGCAGTGCCCCTTGCTTGTAGCCCGCAGCTTCTGGATGCAGAAAGTCAGGACGACCAAGTCACCTGTGTTGATGATAATGACGACATTGCGGATCCATCCTGGTCTTTTCCGCAGAATTTGCTTGCGAGCGCTTCATCAGTGGACGAGGAGGAAGACGATGGGGTAGTGTCAATACGGGTCCCGCCACAAAAAGGGAGAGGCGGATCGCAGAAGCCGCTGATATGATCCGCCAGCCACGTCAGCGCAAACCCGCTCCCGCTTATATCGCCGTCAAAAAGGTCCAGGACCTCTCAGCCCGGGCCTTATTTGAGCTATCCTCTGATTCACCCAGCGATGTCATATGCCGCCTTTGCCGTAAACGCATAAGTAGAGGCAAGAACCTTAAGTGGTTAACCACCACCAACATGTCTAGTCCACATGCAGCGAATGCATGAGTTTAAATGGAGGTACACTTGGCCAAAAAAGGAGCCATACCGACGCCGGGACCTCCAACCACTTGTCACTCCCTCGGTCCGCCTCTCCTCCTCCGCCACCTACCAAGCGTTCCTCACTGGCCCATTCTCTCAAGTATGATCAGGATCAGCCTCCGATTCAGCCGCATCCTACCTCGCCCGATACAACCAGCACCACCAAACCCAGACCTACCCCTTCCTTTTCCGCCAGTTTGACGACCTGCAACGCTGTACAGTCGCCAGTCTAGCAGCCACCTTCTGTCTCAGGTTTGGGAGCAAAGAAACACTTTAAACCCAAACCATCCCCAAGCAAAAGCCTGAAATGTCGGCATTGCCAGGCTGTTTGGCCTTGGAAATTTGCCTTTCCGTCTGGTGGGACACAGATGGGTTCCGCCACGTCATGGCCCCTCGCGCTCCCCCCAATACCCAATGCCGAGCAGGCATTTCTTTGCCAAAAACCGTCCCGCCCTGGCCACGCACCTGTCCTCTAAAATTTCAAGCGCGTTGTCTGCATTCCTGTGTCCGAAAAGTCCATCTCTCACCACCGACACAATGGACTAGTTAAGCACGGCCAAGGCCGCTATATAACTCTGTGACCAGCTCAATGGGTGTGCTGGGTGCGTGTTCCTCCTGGGGTGACGGTGCTCTCAGGCTCGGCGCACGCATCTTCAAACCGCAGGATGGTGCAGGGCCTTCCCCCCAAGGTCCTCTGGGGCATCCACGTTCCCAGAGACACCAAAGGCCGTGTTGATATTAATCTGCCCTTGGAAGACTCGTCCACCACACATCATGACTGTGGACGGCTCTTAGCAACGAGACCTAGCGCTGGTCTGGTTGACAAGGATCCTGTGCCAGGCAAGGTGGAGTGCGATAAACGGCAAATCTGCTGGCCGCCCTTAAGATCGTAGGCTGGAGCCACACCCCGTCCTGCACAATGTTCATGAACTTGTCGTCCCAGATATTTCTAAAGAGCAACCGCGGTCCTTGCCTGCCCTAAGAGCTCGAGGTCTGAGTGTTCCGCCACTCCGCCGTCGCCACCCTGCTCGGCCCGCCTGGGCTGCGTTTGCGCGTCAGCGTCGCCTCCCCGTCAACCGTCCTCATTGTTGAACGTGGCCACGCGCTGGAATTCCACCCTCCACATCGGCTCCCAGCGATTGTGGCAGCAGCGCAATGCAGTACCGCATACGAAGTCACATGCCTGACAACAGAGGTACGACCTGGGTGATGAACCCACCGAGAGTGGAGGCAGGTGAAAGAGCTCTGCACCATCCTTGCCAGTTTTGAAGAAGCCACCAAAATGTCAGTGCGACAATGCCCCTTTCACATGAGCATTTGGTATCTATAGTTCTGGAGCGATCGTTGGACACTCTGAATACAACAGGTCCCGCCACGACTGAATGGAGAGGACAAGATGCGAACACGACCTTTCTCACTCCGTCAAATCCACAACGCCCACAGTTTTCACAATTTCTCGTCTTCATTAGGCATGGTTCTGTGTCCAGAGCAGTGCCAGGTGGCGCACACTCTCAGGGTGCATCAGCTCAGTTAAGACAGGCTGGTTGAAGCTTGCCGGAGCAGCGGAGGAGAGATGAGTAGTCCTAACACCGTAGTTACCACTCCCTGCCTTTGAAAAGAGGTTGGCGCGAATTTGAGCGGAGCGGAAGAGAGAGATCAGTTTGCTAGTGCCCCTCGACCCATAAAGGCTTGGGAAATCAAGGCTCCATCTCTCACATAGTCTTGGATCTCCATTTCCTCCTACATGATCCTCCATTAAGGCCATCAAAATAACAACATTACTGGTGGCCACCCACCTGGATCACTCCCCGGTACAAAACAAAAATCAGCACTTTCCTTCCAAACCCCCCCCCAAAAAACCCCTAATTAGAGAGTAAAATGCCTGAAATGGAGACCGGCTGATTGATCAACTGGAACATCCTGTTGCGTCTGCTTCACACGTTCCCCAAATGTCACGGTGGAAACAAACATCAGCGACTTGACTGCAGTAGAATGCCAAGTTGGCGTAGCGGCAGCAGCAGGCAAGGGTGCAGATGCCTAATGTTGACCTCTAGGCAATCTTTGTTACCCATCTCACCAACGCATGCAATGCTAGGCACACATCCCAACACACAGAGATCAGCTTAAGATTCATGGTTCACTACTATCTGCTCCTCCGAACCACCGAAGTTTTTGCATGTGTTCCGACCCAATCAACTTCTCGGGTATCCATAATGACGAATGGCCCGAGCGGGCTCATCACGCCATAGAGGTGTTGTCCCTGCCAGCAGCCAGCGTCATATCTGAGCGGAACCTGTCAGCACAGCGGGATGTCATTCAGACAAACGCATCCGCTTTCCACAGATCAATGTGGATCGTTTGACTTTCATCAAGATGAATCAGGCATTGGTCTCTGATGATTTTGTGGCCCCAATTGCCGAGGTCACCGATTATTGCCGGTCTACCTTCACTTCCTTTCAAACAGAAATGGTCCTCTTGAAAACTTTTTTTTAAGAAATGATCATGTCTTACGGCAATGTTATTCTCTGTTTCCACATTCATTTTGCTGGTTTTTGCTGTAGGAGACTGTAAAAGACAGCAGGTTTCATGAACAACACAACCGTATTCCATTTACTCACTTTATTCTTATAAGTGTTTTTCGCATTGTCCCAATATGTTGAGGTCATGTTGCTAGTGAGATACAGCTGATACAATTATGGTCCTTTGGAACAAGAAAATGTGCTTCTAAGTGGCATTTCCTCCCTCAACGAATTTTTAATAGTGGCTGAGAAGTCAGATTGATAATTTTTTGGGGTCAGGTTAGCTGTGAGATACAGCAATACTCCATCGGGCCTTTTGGACATAAAGTGGCTTCCTAAGTGGCATTCTCTCCATCACAATTTTAACATGGCTGAGAAGTCAGTTTTATAATTTTTTGGGTCTGCTGCTTTGAAAATGCAGCAATACTAAAAACAGGTCCTATTATAAAAAAATGTTGTTTCTAACAACATTTGTTCTTCACAATTGACCAAATGCTCAGGGTCCAGCTTTGAATTTTGGGCATTTTGCAATTGTAATGCAGCAATACTACAGTCCTATTCGAAAAAAAAAATTGTTGTTTACTAATAGACAGTGTTCTTCACAATTGTTCAAAATGTGCTCAAAGGGTCATGCTTGAAATTTTGGGGGCATGTTGCTGGTGACAACAGCTATACTAGAGGTCCTATTTCATAAAAAAATGTATTTCTAAACAGAACATTTGTTCTCACAATTGTCTAAAGTGGCGCAAGGGTCTGCTTTTGGAATTTTTGGCATTTTGCTCGTGACATCACTATACTAGAGGTCCTATTCTAAAAAATAGTTTGTTTCTTCTAACAGACCATTTGTTCATCACAATTGTCCAAATGGCTCAAGTGTCATGCTTGAATTTTTGGGGGGCATTTGCTGTGACATGCCAACTATAATACATCCAAGTCTAAAAAAGGTTTTTCTAACAGACATTTGTTCTTCACAATTATCAAGAGGGCTCAAGTGATGGTGCTGTCAGAAACAGGAATAGGTAAGGACACCGGTTAATGACACATATTGCAAAATGACTTTTTGTTTGCAAAACTTTTAACTCGCTATCAACCTGTATTGAGGACACAAACCCATTAAATTCAATGAAAAAAAAGAAAACAAAGACATGTGCGATTCCATCCTATTTTAAAATGTGTTTTCTAGAATTAAAGTATAAAGAAACTTCATGTATCAAAATAGCTTTAAAAAAATTCCTCTAATTGTACAGGGATGCAGGAAAACTTGACCGAGATGTAATTTATTCGAGGACATGGAGGATGGAGCTCGGGCCAGAGAACAAAGTACAGAACCATTTCCTCCAGCACTTGAGCAAAGGAGAAAAAGAAATGCCCAAGATAAAGGCACCGTGGGTGTAACAGACGATAACCCACCATAATTTCCAAGTGTAGCTCAATTGTCCAAACTCATACGAGGGACAAGCCTACCCTATTGACTGTGTACAAGGAAGCTGGAGTTCTCAACACTACCGCTTCCCGCACTCGGCTTCAGCACACATTTTTCGTTGCTCTGCGTCATTAGGGCCATTTTAAACATGCGTGTTAATAAGATGAAACGGAACGCCAGCCCTGGGCTCTCACCGCACCCACTGCAAACTCCGGCCCGTTCATCTGTGGCCACAGACAGGATAGTCAATGTACAGTGATACTAAAATGGTGGTTGAAAGACTCCTTTGTCCCGGCTACTATTTTTTAAATGTGGGGTAATGCATTGGGGCTCATGCTGTGGCCCAGACAAGGTTATAGTCCATGTCCATGAAACAAAATGGTGGTTGAAAGACTCCTTTTTCCGGCACTTTTAAATGTGGGGGGTCATGCAGGTTTGGGGCTCATGCCTGTTGCCCAGGGACAGGGATAGTCAATGTCCAGTTCAAGTAAGTGATGGTTAAATCATGACTGCTTCTGGCACGTTCAATTTGTGGGTGATGCAGGTTTAAGGTTCAGCGTTTACAGAGACAGGATAGTGAATGGTCTGTGACTTTTTTCTGTGACTTTTATAACCTAAGTGGTGTTTTGCCTAATTTAGCACGTATCCATTTGACTGTTGTGATTTTAATTTCAAGCTTCTCAGCTTGTTTGGGTGTAAATAATAAGTTTGTTGCTCATCCCAAGACTTTAATGGCATGCCTCATAATCGACGTCGCTCACTATCGAAAAAAAACCTTATTACGGATAACCGGACCGACTATCGCACTAGCATTCGATCTCATAGCCAACGCAAACGCTCAACACGATAATTAACCATGCGTGTAATTATGCCTACAGGAAAAATGTATATATTTTGCCGTTGAAAATGACTTTCTTGATCGACCACAGCTGTTAAACAACGCTTAATTAACCCCTGAATATAAATTGCGCCAAAGAAATGAGCCAACCATAAACTAGTAGCTTTGAGCAGTGTTACAATGCAGTGTTTTTTAATTACGCCTACACAATAAAGATAAAATTGTATTTAACTTGGCTTAATTATGCGACAGGAAAATGTATATATTTGCGTTTAAAATGACGTTTTTCTTGGGATCACCACACTGAAAACATTGCTTAATTAACGCCCTGGAATGTAAATTGTCCAAAAATTGAGCCAGCCACAAACTAGTAGCTTTTTAGCGTTACAATCGTGTGTTTTTTACGCCACACAATAAGAGATAACTTGTAATTAACCTTTGCTTGTAATTATCTACAGAAAATGTAATACTTTGGCGTTGAAAATGGAAGTTTCTTGGATCACCACAGCTGAAAAACGACGCTTAATTAACCCCTGGATTGTAAATTGCCCAAAGAATAGCCCACACAAACTAGTAGCTTTGTAGCGTGTTACAATGGCGTGTTTTTTTCGCCACACAATAAGAAGGTATAAAATTGTAATTAAACCTGTGCTTGTGAATTATGCTACAGGAAAAATGTAATATATTTTTGGCGTTGAAAAGGACGGTTTCTTGGGATCACCACAGCTGAAAAACAACGCTTATTAACCTCTGGATGTAAATTTGCGCAAAGAATTGAGCATCCAAAAATGAAGTGGTAATTTGTATTGTAAAAACGCGTTTTTTATTTTCTTTAAATGAATACAACAGGAAACTTGCTTAGAAACCCCCTTGGATATTCAATGTGCTGTGAGCAGATAGAGGTAAAATGTATATGCTGCTGCAGTGGACGCACACTGGATTTCAGATATCCAATAAACCCAAAAAAATTAGAAATAGAAAACTTATAGAGAAAGCATCTCTAACAAGCTTGACACCCCACAAAAATCGCTGTAAGAAAAAATCCAGTTCTTCAGTAACAATCGCCGCGCAGAACCTTTCCCCTGACAGTACATGAAAGTGGTATAACTCCCAGCTCGCGCCCGGACTTTATCTATGCGGTGATAGTCACAGAATCCCGCCGGTCTCAGAGTGCGTTCATCTCTGCACATGGTCAGCAGCTATGCCCTTCTTTCCTCCAATGCTTTCCCCTGTAGCCCATGTGCTCGCAGAGCCAGTTTATTCAATCAAAAAGCACACTTCGTTCACCTGAAGTCCCCCAAACTTCGACTTCGTTCAGAACACGAAGTTTTCCTGAAATTCTAAACAATTCCCACTTCGTTAGAATCAATTCGCCCATCTCTAATTATATTCTTTTGCTAATTTTTTAACGAACGTAAACTTTAAGGTCCGACGGAACCTCTGATGCAAATGTGAATGAGGCTATATATAGATACCAACACATTGGCAGCCAATGAATAGTGAAACCTTCAAAAGTTCATAATGTCCTCCATTCCTTCAAGATAAAGTAAGATTGGGGGATACCCAGCACCAGGAGGCACAGTTAGGGTTTTTTGGGTTTTAGGGTCGAAAGGGGAAAAATCTCTCCTTGGGGAGAGAAACCAATAAATTGGCCGGTGTGAGGGTTTAAACTTCCATTCAAGTTCAGTGCTGTTTTTTTGCCCTAAAGCAAAGGCTTATAAAAGAGCTGAGAGACCTCCACAGCGCACTCTCTTGATGTATTTCCTCAGTTCACATATGACTCACAGAGCCTAGCAATGCGAAAGGGATTTGAGCCAAACCATTAAGTTTTCACTACAGACACTTGTTTCGGGATATTTGCCCCTGGTCAGTGCAGTGTAGAACTTAATGGTTGGCTGAGTGAGAGGCAAGAGTGGTTTTAGGTTGTAACCCATTTACTTTATGGCCATATATATACTGGGCCTAGATTGTAAGTTCTGTCAGGACAAAGCTAATGTGATACATTTACTGCATATCCTTGTATGATTTATTACTACTATCTTCATAATAAGTAACAATAATAGTCTTTTGATTTATAGTCAAAATATTGTCACTAGAGAAAAAGGATGTTCCATTAAAGTAATCTGCTATAGCTACGCAATACAAAAATTGATTTAATATATGCTTGAAATAATAATATTCATAATAAATCAGCAACCCCTGCTGTATCTTATTATCTTAATGAATCTCAATTTGTGTTTTATTTCTTGGATAGGAAGATCTACTTTGCAAGATTATTACAGTTATCTGTTTATGTAATTAAAACAAATGCAATAATATCAATGTTTATTAATGCAGCAATGAAGATAGAATTTTTTGGTGTTAATGCCAGCGCAATGGATCAGTCTGCATATTTCAATAAGCAATTGTGTAGCTCTGTACTGAGCCACAGAAGACCAAACAGCGCATGGTGAGATATGACTTTCATATTTTGCCCACTGCGTTCTTACTTTTAAATATTTCAGTTGCTATTCAAACGAATGCACCTTTGAAAACTGAAGTCAATTATGTATTCATTTGCCAAAAGCTTCATATACTAGGGGGGTTAGCACCATCAGATGCGAGAGGAATTTATACAAAGCCATGTTAAAGAAATGAATAAGTTACATAGGATGATAAATATAAGTGGAAACCTTTTAGCATCGCTTTGTTTTAATCTCTTAAAGAACTGAATTATTTAATATTAAGAGAACTTCTTAACAATTGTACATAACGTTATTGTTAAACTACCCAAAATATTTTGCTTTGTTGTTTTTATGACAGATATGATTGTTTTTGTACAATTTCATAGTAATGAGGAAGCGGGCTCGTTTGGTCCGCGAAACGCGTCTACTCTGAAATATTTTTAATTACAACTTTGACACCACCGATAGTGGTGTAAGTTACCCAGGTATCAATAGTTGATTATTCATACCCCTTTTTTCCTTGAGCGCTGCATCTCTTCAAAGTAAGGTTTATTATACAGGATTGTGTGCTGTGTCTGATAAGTAAAACACTAATGAGAAAAAAAATCTTCAAACACCAGAAAGAATCCAAACAACAAAATAATGGAGGGTGTAGTAAAGAATTAAAATGTAACTTTTACTTCAATTTAAAAAAATTTGGTACCAAATAGATGTATGATTTTGATCGAGGAACTCATAGCCCTTATCTAATGCTCAAGTGAAACCAATAGCAATAGTGTGGGCAATTGAGTATATATATCAAAAACACTATGGGCGACATGTATGAACGGGCCATTTCTCGATTTCTGCCATTAAATGCAGCAAAAGAGAGTGGTCTGCCTTTTTTTCCCCAAGGTACCTGCCCCGACACTTTGTAATGATGTGTAGGGCACTCTGGGGGCGTGCCGCACCACATTGGTAGAATTAGACACATTATGAATGTGGATGCTAAAAGATAGGCGCATAACTGTCTAACAGCTGGAACCAATTTAAATGGTGTGCGGAGTTGTCGTAATCACTGATAATGCTATAATAACGGGATTTATGGTAGATGCTGCTATTATCAATTTTATAATATATGAATATTACATTATTTAATTATCAATAAATTTTATATTTAATTAAGCATTAGTTTTATATTATATAATTTTATATTAACTTTATATTTTAGGGATATTATTTTATTTAATACAGTTTTATAATTTACATCAGTAAGCATGGCTCGAGCTGTCACAAATTCTGTTGCGTCTGTTCTACTTTTTTTACTATGCGGCACAGATAGAATTGATGCCAGGATTACATCTACAATGCTCCTGTATGAACTATAGAAGAACTTGTTCATACACACTACACTGCTTTTAAGCTATTTAGAACTGGTATTTATGCACCAAAGTTCATACCTATCGCCCTAGGTCTATATAGTTCCCAACCCCCGAGTGGACACCGGCGTACCCAGTCTTGGCGAAGTACCGCATAAGACCTTAGAACACCAAACTGTCCCTCCAGAGCCCTATAGAGCATAAAACAGTATTATGTCCCTATTGTGGTGGTACCTGAGCTTTCATCCCTAATGGGATGACCCCGTTCACGAACCTGTCCCTAAATGCACAAAAGCCCCTGCTTCGCCCTATAAAAAACATATAACTGTCCAAAATGTCCTGTTGATCATCATGTTGATCTTAAGGAAGATAAGAAGCACTGTTTAATGACAGGAACTCCGTTTACCATAAAGTGATAAAAATTATTTTCTGACCTCAAGTGGGCTTTAGACAATTCCACATTTTAAGTTACTACGAAATACGCTGGCATCATCTTTCGTAACCTTATAGTTGAGGCAGTTACCAGAGTGTCCTTTTTAAATAATATGCAATAAACATGTTTGTTTTATCCAGATTTTTTTCCTTTTTCTACCTGTTTGGCATGCTGGACTACACCTTTGGTTTGTTTTAAAGTTAAATAATGAGTTAAATAATATTGTTGAACTTTGTGACAAAACTTCACTTGTTTTAACTAAAAACAGTGGTCTCATGTTCTCTGTTGAGTCTAAAAGAATAATTTATTGCATTAGCTTCTATGGAGAAATTTTAGATATTTGTATAAATATATCATAAACCCCTCAGCTTTCTCTAGGATAAATAAATTTAGTTTTATTAACCTATCTTAACATATAATGGGAAAAATCAGCAATAAAACATATAAGGTTGGTTGCTTTCTTAGAACTTGTTAAAGATCGATTATATCTTATTTATGTGTTTGTGCCATAAACTGTGCTACAAGATGCAGTGTAACCAGAATTTTATAAGTAGGTAAAATAATACTTTATTCTTTAAAATTTAAGCTTTTCCTAATACAAGAAAATATTTTATTTTAATGGAGCAGACTAGCACTGCATGCTATAATTTAGTTTACTATTAACAAATACACCTAAGGCTATATTCACATGGGGGAATTTCAACACATTTTTTGCATCGTATTTGCACTCTAATACGAGCGAGATACGCGTCGAAATTACGGTAATCCACAGTTCTCATAGAGAGCTATGGATTACGCCTCCTCTCCCCAATTTTATTAGCTCGTTGAATACGCTCCGCGAGTATTGACTGTCAATGGGGCCGGCGGGCTTCCAGCCCCCCGCGTCTCGGGAGTACGCGCGTATCAGTGCAACTCCCGAACACCCGCCGTAATTGCGGGGCGTACTGTATTCCCCATAATTACGCTGTGTGAACATAGCCTTAATCATAGCCAACCTATAGGAATTTGTCCAAGCCTGTGTACAAGCCTGGGCTACTATCACTGTTCACCTAACTAACTGCTTATGATGTGTGTAAAGAGTAGAGAAAAGTCTTTACATTTCTCCCTCTAGGTTTGTCCAAAATTTTTGTTTCTACTTTCTTCTTAAGTAGTGTTGCGCAAATCTGTCCCTATTAGGTTCAACAGTAGTTCAACTAAACTTGTAAAACCAATTTGGGTTCTGGATGTCCTGAAACCAAATTCTTTTACTTTGTCCCTAACCTTAAGTTTGGGTAAGGCTTTTTAGGCCTTTATAGAGTTATCTTACCTCTACATGGCATTCACATGTCCACCAGCACATCGCTACAACATCGCTACTTCTTCTCTGATGTAACTTTTTGCCTAGTGTGGAACCGGAAGTGACGTTGAAAACACGGCAGTGCTGGACCCAGAAACACCACCAAGAGGTAAGTAAGATTTAGGTATCCCTAAAAAGGCCTAGAGCCCCTAGTCCTAACATAGGGTTATGTTTTCAGTTATGGCTAGAGATGCATTGTTTGCCATTTACAACTTTATTCAACTCAGGCCAACCAAAGTCAAAGCACTTAGATTTGGATTGAATTTGACCCAAATCTGAAGCACAATGCTATTTTTAAGCACTCACAAACATTTCTTTCTGTAACTGAAATCCTCTATTCCACCAACATTTGTGTCCAAATAATGTTGCCTGGTCCACCTGTGCAGTGCAGTCATATGGGTCCCATTTCTCATCTTTCACGGTCTTGTATTTTGCACCAGCTCCGACCTGCCCGGTTACTGTTATGCCCCTGTCCACTCATCATGGACAGACAGACGTTATCATCGGCCTAAACCATCTTCTGCCGTTTATAATAGTAAGCAGTCCAGCTTGTAATTGCCTGTTTCCTCCCTTTGTAGCAATAAATGAGATGGACGAACGGTAAGCCGGATACTCCTATGGCTACAATAATGGTAAAATGAGGGTAGATAACCAGCGTCCTAAAGTTCGCCCTGTAAGTGGGCATGCACAGTGGGGACCAAGCAGTCTGTACTGAAGTTAAAACGTATTTGTCTTTAATTCAAACATTTTTTTAAAAAACTTACAAGTAGTAGTTACGGTACAAGTTCATGCTCCACATGGACGCAACCACCTAACAGGGTATGCACTAGACTCCAAGAACCGACCAACGCGTTTCAATGCGAAATCTTAGTCCTTGTCTGAGTTTGATGTGTGCTTGAGGACCTTTTATGCTATATTGATGATCACATGACTTGATCACAGGTCCTCAAGCACACGTAGTGTCTGAGGACCTTTAGCACTACATTATCGGTCACGTGACTTAATCCCAGGTCCTCAAGTATACGTAGTGCCCGAGGACATTATACACTACATTGACAGTCACGTGACTTAATCACAGGTCCTCAAGCATACATAGTGCCTGAGGACCTTTAGCACTACATTAACGATCACATGACTTGATCACAGGTCCTCAAGCATACTATGATTCTGGGAGCTCATAAGCATTTCTACAATTAGATACATATAATATTGTTAAAATTGTTACCAACTTAATAAAAACTGATAACATACATGGAATAAAAAGAGAGAAACATTCTAACATCTTGAATAAATCTTACACATAGAATGTTACCTAAACACCTATTAATAGTGGAACAAAACATCATATTTAATATTTAGACCCTGAGACTGTCTGGTTCCTAGTAGAAAATTCCATTTGGCCTCATTTCTCAGGATAATATCTTTAATGTTACCACCTCTTTCTGGCAAGAAAACCCTTTGTATCCCCTGAAAATGAAAGGTGCTTGTATTGCCTGGGTGTGTTTCAATAAAGTGACGTGATACTGAAGACATACCATGTCGCCATATGTCCTTCTTGGCATCTGACAGATGTCGTCGTATATGTACCTTCAAGGGTGTAGTTGTACACCCTACATATTGAACTTGGCAAGCATCACACCAAATGAGATAGATAACATTTCTTGTATTGCAATTAATGTACTGATGGATTGCGTATTTTTTTACCCGTGACAAAGGAGATAAAGCTGTCTTGTACTGTTATGTAGTGGCATGCTGTGCATTTACAATGTCAACATTTAAACGAACCTTTATATTTTAACCAAGTCTTAGAAGTGTGTTCTTTGCTGACATATAGACTCGGGGAAATAATGGACCCCACATTTTTTTTGCTTTTTTGGGGACAAACCTTATTTCCTGTCCCACTATTTCTCTTAACTGTGGATGTGCATTAAGAATAGGTAAATGCTTTTTGATGATAGCTTTGATGTTACGAAACTGTGGGGAGTAAGTCATACTGAACGTTATGCCCTCAAAACTTTTCCTATTGCGAGTTTTATGTGAATTCTCATCAATCAGAGTATTTCTAGGGATGTTAGCTACTTTGTTACGACTGTACTCAAGCATATCTTCTGTATACCCCTTAACTTGTTGCATGGAATGTTCCTGCATGTCACTACAATTTCTTTTTAAACAAATGAATTCTCCTGTAGGTATATTTCTAATCACATGGTCGGGTGACAAGAGGTAGCATGCAATACCGAATTTAAAGAGGTAGGTTTAGTATATGGTTTTTAATTGAATTCTTTTTAAAATAAAGTCAATGGACTCTAAGAAATTAATTTCCCACGGGTTCTTGTGTGTGTGAATTTCAGGTTCGGGGAATTGGCTTTTAATATATCATAAGCAAAGGGATTTTGTCCGGGGGCCCTCCCATACAGGAGGGATCATAAAATATTCTCCATCCACTGGGGGAGGGAAAGGTTGTTCTCTACAAAAGGTAACGCCCTTCACAACCCAAAAAATATATTCGAAAAGGGGGGGGGAGAGAAAATTTTGCCCCCATTGAGGCTCCCCTTAATTGTAAAAAAAAAAATTTATTGAAAGAAAAATTATTATGTTTAAGTAAAAATTCTACTGCCATTACCATTGGGAGGCAAAGAGGTTGTTCTCTGATAGTGTTGAGCGATTTTTTCGAAAAAAGTTGAATGGGCAAGGGTTTTTATGTGTCAAATTTTAGATCATGCGAAAATTTTAAAGGTTAAATTGAGCATATTTTTAAAGATGGGCCCTTTTTCGGCCCGCTTCCTGAAATTTTGGGGGCCCAGCAAATCGATTATAGAATAGACGGGTGAGAGTGTGTGCGACGTCATGATGGGATGTGTTTGGTGCGATTGGTGGAAAAATCAATGACCTCGTTTTACATAGAACAGCGTTTCCGTTTCAGCCTGTGTCTCTCAGGTTCATAGGGAAAGGACGTGCGTCTGCCTGTGGCCACACAGCTCGCGAATTGTCTATTTTCTGCACAGAAAAAACCCTGCTATTATGTGACCCTTCCAATTTAGTTATATTAGAGATTTAAGTTTTTATGAGTTAGCTGGGAAAATTTTTAAAAAGCAGCTCTACCGGTTTAAAGTCACGGCGGAGGGGAGGGGGGGGGGGGGCCCCCGCGGGCGAACACAGACAAGCTCATCTAAAAAGAAATTGGAAAAAGTTCCCAAAGACTTAGTTTTGGATATTGTAGTGGAATTTCTTTATTATTAAAGTTTGCTTTGAAGTATTTCCTGGATATTGGGCGTCTGAATTATAGGAAAAAAAAAACCCATTTTTCTTTTCTAGTAATGCAGGCTCTTTGTTAGCTGAAAACCCCATTTTTTTATCAGTTTTTTTTCAGTTTGGTGTTCAATTTTCCATTACCCTGTGACTGTTTATTTTTTCAACCCTTTGCACTTAAATTAAATCCAAAAATCTTGTGCAGCACTCAGCATAGGTTGTTTGTTGCAAAAATACGTGTTCGTACGAAAAACATAACAGTTAGGTTTTTTGACTTTTGCCCCCGTATGTTATTGCGCGCTTACGTAAATTTAAACAGAAATTTTATTTTCCCCAACAGATAAATTTGAAAGGTGCAAAAAATAAGTTTATTTTCAAAACAAAAAGTTACGTTTTTTTTGCTTTTGCGCACCCAGTATGTCATTGAGCAGCATCTGTAAATCTTAAAACAGCAATTTATATTCCCACGGTAAATTTAAAAAGGTGCAAAAAAAACTTTTATTATATAAAACAAAAAACATTTACGGTTTTTTGACTTTTGCGACCCAGTCTGTTATTGCGCAGCATTCGAAAATTTTAAAAACCGGCAATTTTATCACACAGGTAAATTTGAAGGTGAAAATCCTTTGTATTATCAAAAACATAAAGATAAGTGTTTTTTGACTTTTGCGCACCCAGTATGTTCTTTTGAGCGCATTAGTAAATTTTTAAAACAGCAATTTATATTCCCACGGGGAAAATTGAAGGTGCAAAAAATACGTTTTATTATATCAAAACATAAAAGTTGGGTTTTTTTTTGACTTTTGCCACCCGTATGTTCATTGAGCAGCATCTACGTAAATTTAAAACGAAATTCTTATTCCCCCAAGGTGAATTAAAAAGGTGCAAAAAAAAATACGTTTATTATATCAAAACATAACAGTTACGTGTTTTTTGACTTTTGGCCCCAGTATGTTCATTGAGGGAGTTCTCGAAAATTTTTAAAACCAATTCTATTTTCCCCACAGGGGGAATTGAAAGGTGAAAAAAATTTCATTTTATTTATCAAAACATAAAATTTACGTTTTTTTTTGACTTTTGCGCACCCGTATTTCATTGACCAAAGCATCTACGAAATCTTAAAAAAGAAATTTCTTATTCCCCAGGTAAATTTGAAGGGCAAAAAATACGTTTTTATTAAAAAACATAACATTAGTGTTTTTTGACTTTTGGCACCCAGTTGTTCATTGACGCAGCATCTACGTAAATCTTAAAACACAATTTATTTCACCCAGGTGAATTAAAAGGGTGCAAAAAATACCGTGTTTATACGAAAAATAACAGTTCTGTTTTTTGACTTTTGCCCCCCAGTATGTTCTTGCGCAGCATCTACGTAAAATCTTAAAACAGAAATTCTATATTCACCAGGTGAATTGAAAGGTGAAAAAAAAATTAAAGTTTATTATATAAAAACTAACAGTTCGTGTTTTTTGATTTTGCGACCCAGTACTGTTATTGACGCAGAATCTAGTAAATCTTAAAACAGCAATTCTTATTACCACAGGTAAATTTAAAAGGGTGCAAAAAATAAGTTTTTTATCAAAAAAAAAACAGTTAGTGTTTTTTGATTTTGCGCACCCAGTCGTTCATTGCGCAGCATCTACGTAAATTTTAAAAAACAGCACTTCTTTATTCCCCAGGTAAATTGAAAGGTGCAAAAAATCCGTTTATTTATCAAAACATAACATTGTGTTTTTTGACTTTTGCGCACCAGTACTGTTCTTTGACGCAGCATCTACGAAATCTTAAAAACGAAATTTCTATTTTCCCCAAGGTAAATTGAAAGGTGAAAAAAATACGTGTTTATACGAAAACTAACGTTTACGTTTTTTTTTGATTTTGCGCCCCCGTACTTTTCTTGAGCAGCATCTACGTAAATCTTAAAACAGCAATTCTAATTCCCACAGGTGATTGAAAGGTGAAAAAAATCCGTGTATTATACAAAAAATTTTAACGATGTGTTTTTTTTTTTTTTCCCACCCATTGTTATTGACGCAGCATCTACGAAAAATCTTAAAACGCAATTCTATATTCCCCACAGGGAATTTGAAAGGTGCAAAAAAATACAGTTTTTTATATCAAAAAAAAAAGTTAGGGTTTTTTTTTGATTTTTGCGCACCCAGTACTGTTCATTGACGCAGATTAGTAAATCTTAAAACAGAAATTTCTATATTCACCAAGGTGAATTGAAGGTGCAAAAATCCCGTTTTTTTATCAAAACATAACAGTTAGTGTTTTTTGACTTTTGCGCCCGTAATTTTCTTGACGCAGCTCTACGTAAATCTTAAAACAGAATTCTATATTCACCAAGGGTAAATTGAAAGGTGCAAAAAATACCGTTTATTATTAAAAAACTAACAGTTAGTTTTTTTTTGACTTTTGGCCCCCGTTTTGTTCATTGAGCAGCATCTCGTAAATCTTAAAACGCAATTCTTATTCACCAAGGTGAATTAAAAAGGTAAAAAAAATTCCCGTGTATTATAGAAAAACATAAAATAGTGTTTTTTGCTTTTGCGCCCCCCGTATTTTTTTCTTGCGCAGCATTTCGTAAATCTTAAAAACGCAATTTATTTTCACCCACAGGTGAATTGAAAGGTGAAAAAATTCCCGTGTATTTTTCGAAAAAAACTGAAAAGTGTTTTTTGACTTTTGCGCCCCAGTCGTTATTGCGCGCTCTAGTAATTTTAAAAACAGAAATTTTTTATATTCCCCACAGGTGATTTGAAAGGTGCAAAAAATACCGTGTTTTATACGAAAACATAACAGATAGTGTTTTTTGACTTTTGCGCACCCAGTACTGTTATTAAAAGCAGCAACGTAAATTTTAAAAAACAGCATTTTATTCCCACGGTAAATTGAAAGGGCCAAAAATAATTTATTTTCAAAAAAAAACGTTAGTGTTTTTTGACTTTTGCGCCCCCGTATTTTCATTGACGAAATCAGAAATTTTAAAAGATTTTATTAACCCAAGGTGAATTGAAATGAAAAAACGTTTATTTTTAAAACTTGTTAGTGTTTTTTGCTTTTGGACCCAGTAATGTTCTTTGAGAGCTCAAAACTTTTAAAAAAACGCAATTTATATTACCAAAGGTAAATTTTAAAAAGGTCCCCAAAAAAATACCGTGTATTTTACGAAAAACATGTACGGTTTTTTGACTTTTGCGCACCCAGAAATGTTCATTGGCAGAAATCTGAAAAATTTTTTAAAACAGCAATTCTTATTCACACAGTGATTGAAAGGTCCAAAAATACCATTTTTATACCAAAAAAAACAGTCGGTTTTTTGGCTTTTGCCCGTAAGATTTGTTGTAGAACTTGCAGTTAAATTTGAACCAGCAATTTTTTTTTGGGGTTGAGGGTTTGAAATTTGCGGTTTTCCCGCTTTTTGAGTTTCCAAAACTATTCCATACCTCTCAAATTTTTTTTTTTGGACTTGGAGCAAAAATGCAGGTGGTAAGCGAGCAAAAGGGGGGGTTGCACATGGAGGTAGAGGAAAGAGAAAAGGGTGTCTTCCAGTGTGGCGCAACACGCATGCCAGCGGTCGTCAGTTGCAGGACCGCAGGCCTGTCATCGCTGGGAAGGGCCCTGTGAATTAAGTACAAAACATGTCGCCAAATTGCCCTTCAAGGGTTTAATGCAACCTGCTTAGCTTTTTCCCTCTGTCCCCCCAGTCACGGCCCACAAAGTCGTCATCAGCTCTCAGCTCCGTCCAACTAAAGCAGCCCAAATGTCAATGTGTACCCCCCAAATGTGGTAATCATTGTCTGAAAAAATTTTTTGATAAAAAAAATGCGGTTGGGGTCAGAGGCATGTTAAAAGATAAGAGGATGTTTAGTCTGCTCTGACGCCAGTTACTGATGCCACCGAGGAGGTGAAGGAAAACCCGGTCAACGGCCCAAAATCCCCCGGGCGGCGGCAAGCCTTGCGTGCCCCCTTGTTGTAGCCCCCCAGCTTTGGTGGAAAGTTGGACGACCCCGTCCCTGTGTTGTGATGATGATGATACGACTTTTCGGTCCATCCTGGCTTTTCCGCAGAATTTGCTTGCGAGGTTATCGTGGCGAGGGGAAAAAGGGTGGGGTGTTAATACGGGTCCCCCCACAAAAAGGGGGGAAAGAGGGCGGTCGCAGAAGTCCGCTGATAGATTCCGCCGCCCGGTCAGGCAAACCCCCCTCCTCGCTTTTTCGCCCTCAAAAAAAGGGCCAGGAAACCCCTTTAAGCCTGGGCCTTCTTTGAGCAAAACCTCTGATTCACCCAGCATGTCATTGCCGCTTTGCCGTAAACGCAAAGTAGAGGCAAGAACCTAAGTGGTTAACCACCCCAACATGTCTGTCCCTGCAGCGATGCATGAGTTAAAATGGGGGAAACTTGGGAAAAAAGGCCCGACCCGGCGGGCCTCCCCCCCCCTGTACACCCTTGTCTCCGCCCCCCCTTCCCCGCCACCCCCGCGTTCCTCCCCGCCATGTCTCTCAGAGTATGATCAGGGGTCAGCCTCCCCTTAGCCCTCAACCGTCGCCCGGTACCCCGCCCACCAGGAACCCCTCCTACCCCTTTCCTTCCCCAAGTTTGGCCTGCAGCCGTAAGCGGCCAGTTGCGCCCCGCCCTTTTGTCTTCCAGGTTTGGGGAAAAGAAGAAAAATTTAACCCAAACATCCCCAAAACCAAAAACCTAATGGGGCTTGCCGGGTTTTTGGGCCTTGGAAAATTTGCCCTTTCCCTTGGTGGGCAGATGGGTTCCGACGTCATGGCCCTCCCCTGCCCCCAAATCCGATGCGGCGGATTTTTTTTCCGAAAAAGCCCGTCCTGCCCGGCAGCCAGGGTTTTTATTTAATTTCAAAGCGTTTTTGCATCTGTGTCCGGAAAAAGTCCATCTCACCACCGACACAGGATAGTAAGCACGGCCCGGCCGCTTATCTCAGTGACAGTCATGGGTGAGCTGGGGGATGTCTTGGGGGTTGACGGTTTGGCTTCAGCTCCCCCCACGCTCTTCAAAAAATGCGGGTTTTGCGGGCTTTTCCCCCAAGGTCCTTGGTGGCTTTACGTCCCAGGAAAACCCGGGCCCTGTTGAAATTTTTTGCCTTGGGAAACCCTCCACAACAGGGGCAGGGCTGTGGACGGCTTAAGCAACGAGGGGCCGAGGCTGGGGTGGGACAAGACCCTTTTGCCAGGCAAGGTGGTGTGCGGGGTAAGGGCGAAAACTGCGGCCGCCCATTTAAGATCGGTAGGGTGGGGGCACATCCTTGCCTGGCACTTTTCTGAATTGTGTCCGAAAAATTTCTAAGGCTACCGGGTTGGATGCCCCGCTGAAAAAGGGTGGGTCTGGTTCGCCTTCCCCCTTTGCACCCGCTTCTCCCGCCCGGTGGTTGCAGCGTCAGCTCGGCCTCCCCTCCAACCGTTCATTGTTGACGTTGGAACCGTGGGAATTCCACCCTCCACAGCCCAGCGATTTTTTTTGGCAGCAGCGCAATGCATTTTGCGTAGAAGTGACACTGGCCTGACAAGCGCGGAGGAACCCGGGGGGTTTTTTAACCAGAGTGGAGGCGGGTGAAAGGCCGCACCACCTTTCCGTTTTGAAAAAGCCCAAACCAAATGGTCAGTGCGGCAATGCCGGGGGCTGAGCTTGTGTGATCTTTTTGGAACGATGTTGGACACTCTGAACAAAAGGTCCCCGCCAGCGCGGGGGGGGGGGAGACGGACAAGATGCGGAAAAGGGCCCTTTTTCTCCGTCAAAAACCCCAAAGGCCCGCAGTTTCCAATTTACGGTCTTTTTTGGCATGGTTTCGGGGGCCAGGTAGTGAAGTGGGATAGTCTAGGGTGCATCATCTCAGGCAAGGGGTGTGTTGAAAACTGTGCCGGAGGGGGGGAGGAGGAGGAGGGGAGGGATTTCCCCAGAACCCCTGTTACCGAAATCCCTGCCTTGGAAAAGGGGCCGATTTGAGGCGGAGGAGGGAAGATGAGGGAAGATCAGTTTGTAGTGCCCTCGACCAGGGCTTGGAATCAAGGCTCCATCTTTTTTCCAAATGAGTGCTGGAAAGCTCCATTTCCTCCAAATGATCCCCCGCATTTTAAAGGCCATCAAAATGAACAAAAGTTATGGGGGGCCACCCTCCCGGATCCCCGGTACAAAACAAAAATCAGCACTTTCCTTCCACCCACCCAAATAGGATTTAAAAAAGCAGGAAATGGAGACCTTTCTGAATTGATCAAATGGGACTTTGTTGCGTCTGTTCCGTTCCCCAAAAGTCACGGTGGAACAACTCAGCGACGTGCGCAGTAGAAATGCCCAAATAGGCGTGCGGGCAGCAGGGAAGGTGGCAGAAGCTAATGGGTGACTCTGGCATTTTGTTTACCACCTCACGCGGAATGCGGGAAAAATCCCAAACACAAGGATCAGCTTAAGTCTGGGCACGACTTTGCGTCTCAAACCCGAGTTTTTGCTTTTGTTCCGGACCCCCAAAAAGACTTTGGGGTATTCAAAATGGACGAAATGGCCCGGTGGTCTCCGCCCTTTTTGTGTTGTCCGCCCCGCAGCCCGCGTATATCTGAGGGACCTTCAGCACAGCTGGAGGAGTCATTAAGACCCAAACGCATCCGGGTTTCACGTTGTGGACGTTTTGATTTCTAAGATGAATGGGTGGCTTGTTTTGGTTTGGCCCCCCAAACCATACAAAAAATTCCCGGGATTAACCTTTTTAAACAGAAAGGTTTTGAAAATTTTTTTTTAAAATGGGGTATTTTTTCTGAATTTTATTTCTTTTAAAAAAGTTATTTTGTGGTTTTTTGGGGAGGGCTTTTAAAAAAAGGGGGTTTATGACCAAAACCGTATTTACCATTTTACCATTTACTTAAGGTTTTGCTTTTAATGGTTTTGGGTTGTGTGGGATTCAGAATAATCTGGTCCTTTGGGAAAAGAAAGGGGCCAAATTTATTTTCCCCCCAAAATTTTTTTGGGCTGGGGCTTTTTTTTTTTTGGGGGGCTGTGGGGTTGGAAAATTTTGGCTTTGGAAATAAAAATGTGGTTTTAAGTGGCATTTTCCCCCCACAAATTTTTAAACAGTGGTGGAAAGTCTTTTTTTTAATTTTTTTGGGGCATGCTGCTTTGAAATGCAGAATTACTAAGATCCTATTATAAAAAATTTTTGTTTTTTAAAAGACTTTGTTTTCACAAAAGCCAAAAGGGTCAAGGGGGCATTTGCTTTGAATTTTTGGGGGGATTTTGCTGTGACATGCAGCTATTACAGGTCCCATTTAAAATGTTGTTTCTAACAGCATTTGTTCTTCACAATTTACCAAAGGGCTCAAGGGTCTGCTTTGAATTTTTGGGGGATTTTGCTGTGACATGAGCTTTTTAAGGTCCCATTTAAAAATGTTGTTTCTAAAGAATTTGTTCTTCCAATTGAAAAAGTGGCTCAAAGGGTCATGTTTGATTTTTGGGGGATTTTGCGTGATGCGCTATATACAGGGCCTTTCTAAAAATGTTGTTTCTCAGAAATTTGTTCTTCACAATTTGACCAAGTGGCTCAAGGGGCTGCTTTGAAATTTTTTGGGGGATTTTGCTGTGAATGATTATACTACAGGGCCCATTCTAAAAAATGTTGTTTTAACGAAATTTGTTTGCACAATTGTCAGGTGGCTCAAGGGGGATGGGGTGTCGAAAACAGGAATAGGTAGGACTGTTAAAGGACACATATTGCAAAAAAAATTGTTTTTGCAAGATCTTTAAAGCTATCAATCCCTGTATTTAGACAACCCCAAATTTAATACAAAAGAAAAAAAGAGAAACAAAGACATGGTGGGATTCCCTTTCCCATTTTAAAAATGTGTTTTCTAGAAATTTAAGTACTAAAAAATTTTTTGTACAAATTGCTGTTAAAAAAATTCTCTGAATTGTACAGGGAGGTAAGGAAAACTTGACCGATGTAGGTTATTAGAGAACATGGGTATGGAGCAAGCAGGAAAAAAAAGTACAGAGCCATTTCCCAACGTTGGTAAAATGAGAAAAGAATGCCAAGATAAAGGGCCCCGGGGGTGTAACAGGAGCGTTACCACCAGATTTAAGTGAACTCAATTGGTCCACCCCATACGGGGGCAAGCGCTCCCCAAGGTATTTACGGGTTTTTACAGGGAAGGTGGATTTCCCAAAATTTCCGCTTCCGCCCCTTGTTCAGCCGACAGTTTTCTTTGCTGCGTCATCAGGGCTTTTTAACCCTGGTGTTAATAGATGCGGCGCCGCCGGGCTTTACCCCACCCCCCTGTAACCCGGCCCCGGGTCTGTGTGGCCAGGCAGGTATAGTCAATGTCCGTGAAAATAAAATGGTGGTTTAAAAGATCCTTTTTCCGGGGGCCTTTTTTTAATGTGGGGGTATGCAGGTTTGGGCTATCTGTGGCCCAGGAAGGGATAGTCAATGTCCAGTTCAACTAAAATGGTGGTTGAAAGATCCTTTTTTTCCGGACTTTTTAAATGTGGGGGTCATGCAGGTTTGGGGCTATGTGTGGCCCAGGACAGGATAGTCAATGTCGTGAAACTAAAAAGGTGGTTTAAAAACTCCCTTTTTTCCGGCACTTTTTAAATGTGGGGGGTTTTGCGGTTTGGGGGGCCCTGCTGTGGGCCCGGGAAGGTATATCAAAGTCCCGTGAAAAAAAAATGGTGGTTGAAACTCCTTTTTCCGGCACTTTTTAAATGTGGGGTTTGCGGTTTGGGGGTTGCTTTGGTTCCAGGAAGGGGTATTCAAATGTCCAGTTCAAGAAGATGTGGTTAATCATACTGCCCTTTTGGACTTTTTAAATTTGTGGGTGATGCAGGTTTAAGGGTCAGGCTGTGGTACAAGACAGGGATAGAAAAATGGTCTGTGACTTTTTTTTCTGTGAACTTTTATAACTAAGTGTGTTCCCTTTAAGATGTAGGACGTTATCCTTTGACTGTTGTGGATGTTAATTTCAGTTTTCTCCAGCCTTGTTTGGGTGTAATAATGAAGGTTTTGGGTTGGGCTCTCCCATAGACTTTAATGGTAATCGCTCATAATCGATGCTCACTATCGAAAAACCTTATCGATAGCGGCCGACTATCGACTATCGATCGATCTCGATAGCCAACGCAATCGCTCAACACTATTCTCTGACATAACATTTAAAAAATGTTTGAATTAAAGACAAATACGTTTTTACTTCGGTACGGACTGCTTGGTCCCCACTGTGCATGCCCGCTTACAGGGCGAACTTTAGGTTGCTGGTTATCTACTCTCATCTTCTGCCGTTTATTCAACTCTGAAGCTTTTTTACTCAAACAATACCATGACTCAATAAGAATGACATTTATGAAACATAAAAAAGTCTATGACATCTCTAAAACTCTTGTTAAAATCTGTGTTTTCAGCTAGATTGCCACCTAAACTCAATCTTACGTCCTTTCCTAAAATCTGTCCTCGTCTTTTTCTTTAAGTCTCTTCCTTAAGCTGGAGGAGCTGTGAGATATGTGGACATTTCATTAGACTGTTGCTGCCACTCATTGTTTTTGTTCTAACTATTTAAACTTTACAGGAATCGTTTAACAATGTGACACTAGAACTATGAATTTAGATAGCTCATTGGTTTTGGGAGGTTAAGCATATAAGAGAATCAGGGATATTTTCAGACCTACATAGCATGAAGGGAATTCAAAAATTCAAGTGACAAATGTTACTGCTGCTATTCCCTTGACTTCCCATCAAAGCCCTCACATAAAACTTCCTAACTGCTTATTAATTTGAAGGAAATATGGTTTGTCATTCAGTTACTTACAAGGTTACAAGAGATGTTGTATTTTTCCCGACTCCATCTCTATGGATTTTCAGAGTATTGTGCTTTTTATATAACACAATCACTCGATGGAATTAATTGGGAGTTCATGTCAGATGAATATAGTTGCCATTTAGACCGTATTAAAATGTGTTTCCAGAATAATTCTACACTAAGTTCATGGACTAAAAGTCGAAGATTGGATTTGAAGGAAAAGCGCTTGACGCGTTGCTATAGTAACATAATTCCTGTAAGCATCCTCTAATCTCATGATAACACTATATCTCAAAAACCATTTTCATGACAAGTTCTGATAAAAGCCATGCTATTAACGGCTTAGAACATGTGCTAGAATATTAGACAGTGTTTTTAGCTATGGTCAATGTTGGTAAACTGATTGAATCTTAACATTTCCTGATGCATGACTACATTAATGTGGCATCAATAACGGCCATTGTATCTAATAAGAGGAATGCTTCAGGGATATGGTTGTGTCCTTTAAGCCATGGCAGCAGTTTCACATTGATTTCCAATGTCACATAACATCAAGCATGCTCTATACACTCTTGCTGCTGTTGTAGAAATGAAGTAATTAAATTAGTCATTTTCAGCTCTTTCTTTATTCCTGTCTCCACGCAGAATTGTCAATCTCATTTACCTTTTGGGTTATAGGCTGTTGTAAATGCCTGCTTACACAGATAAAACCATGTGGCAAGACAAAGGCAAACTGACTTGTTTTTGTACGGCTGATAATTGCGACAAATATTATTATAGTATTCAGGGGCGAAGTTAAAGACTCCTGGGCCCGGGTGCAGAACTGCAGCGTGGGGCCCCCTGTATCCCCAGACAACAGCTGTGGAGCACTACTTTTCAACAACAGGTTCCCTACTCAGTGTGACAGATGTCTGCGTTGTAGCGCGCTGAGGAACATTATTTCTATTTAAAAGGGATTGTCTAAAAGAAGAATATTTATTTCAAAAGGTGCTAGAGGGCGAAAAAAAAAACAAGTTAAAAACAGCCAAACCCTCTGTTCCCTCTTGTCCCCTCTCCAAATAAAATTGTGGGGTGAACAGGAAAAAATGTAATTGTCATTTATTTGGGTTTAGTTTTTGTTGGAGATTATACTGCACAGTTTAATTGACTTATCTATATTCTGCTGGTCAGTACTTATACAATTGGGGGGAGGGGATATGACAACCTGACACCTGGGGCGGATGAGACACTGACAGCCTGACACCTGGGACAGATGTGACAGCCTGACACCTAGGGGGGATGTGACAGCCTGACACCTGGGGGAATGTGACACTGCCAGCCTGTCCCCTGGGTCGGATGTGACAGCCTGACACCTGGGGGGGATGTGACAGCCTGACACCTGGGGGGGGGTGTGACAGCCTTACACCTTGGGAGGAATGTGACACTGACAGCCTGACACCTGGGGGGCGGATGTTGCAATGACAGCCTGACACCTGGGGGGGGGGGGGGGTGACAGCCTGACACCTGGGGGGATGTGACACTGACAGCCTGACACCTGAGGGGATGTGACAGCCTGACACCTGGGGGGGGGGGGTTGACAGTCTGACACCTGGGGGGGATGTGACAGCCTAACACCTGGGGGAATGTGATACTGACAGCCTGATACCTGGGGGGGATGTGACAGCCTGACATATGGGGGGGGGGGGATGTGACAGTCTGACACCTGGGGGAATGTGACAGTCTGACACCTGGGGGGGGGATGTGACAGTCTGACAACTGGGGGGGGGGATGTGACAGTCTGACACTTTTCCCTGGAAGGGGAAGGGGGATGTGACAGTCTGACTCCTGGGGGAATGTGACAGTCTGACACCTGGGGGGGGGGGGGGTTGTGACAGCCTAACACCTGGGGGGGATGTGACAGCCTGAAACCTGGGGGGGGAGGGATGTGACAGTCTGACACCTGGGATGGATGTGGCAGCCAGACATCTGGGGCGGAATATGGCAAGCGGACACCTGGGGGGGATGTGACACTGATAGCCTAACACCAAGGGGGTGGCCATGGTAGCAGGTTGATACCTGAGCTACTTCTAATGTACACATCCGAAGGTGTTCACATATCTGCTGCCTCCCCGCACAGCACTGGTGTCACACACCTTCTATAATAAGAAAAATGCTTAACCGATTACCGATATGTTAAACAGTTCCTTTCCACCCGATCTTCAGATCCATCGGCCACAGCTTGAGACTGCACACGCAAACGTAAACCAGGATGCTGGGTTCTATGCTTATATGTATCAGGACACTTCCTGGACTCTTGATCACAGCTGTAATCAAGAGTCCAGGAAGTGACCTGAAACGCGTAAGCGTAGAAGCCTGCATCCTGTCAGTGTACCATATACACCACTGTGTTCATGCACTTTTAAAAGGATGACATTTAAGTATTTGGATTTTTAATGCACCCATTACTCCACTATATTATAAAATAATTGCGGGTGCAGTCACACACCTTCACTGCTCTGTACTGGGACCCACCCTCCGCCGCTCTCACATCTATTGGCTCAGTCACAGGGTGCTGCAGGGGGCTGTGGAATTGGCAGCGCTAATGACTCCAGCTATGTGACCTGTGCCGCTATTGCAGTGTTCAGTAAGAGGGGCGAACATGTGACTTACAGCAGCCAATGGCTTTGAAGGAAATCCTTCCTTCCCTCAGTGCACCGCTGCCTCTAGTAGTTTAAACGGAGATGTAGCTGTGTGGTGAGGGAGCCTGTTGGCCTGGTCACAAATGCAACTGTTGCGACTCCTGCAGCTACGCCACTAATAGTATTGTCATTGAGGTTATTAATATTACTATCATTAAAGGGGATTTAGCAAAAGTACATTTTATGGTATATTGCTTGGAAAGCTACATCATTCTGATCTGTGGGGTCCGGGATATCAGCCACCCACTAATCACTAAGTAATACCATATTTTAGTGATATTCCTTGACTTTGTTTAATAGGAATAGCCCTTTTATTTGTAGAATGGGATTCAACCTCAGTTAGTGTCCTTGTCTGCATTGCATTTTGAATCATATAATTTAATTTTCCTGTATTTATCGTATTTTTTGGACTCTAAGACACATCGGACTATAAGACGCACCTAGGTTTTAGAGGGGGAAAATAGGAAAAAAAAAATTTTAAGCAAAAAAGTGTGAGCTGAAGTGTAGTTTTTATTGGTACCATTTTGGGATAGATGCAACTCTCTGATCACTTTTTATTCCAATTTTTTCTGGAAATTAAATGATCAAAAAATCAAAAATTTGGCATTTGGAACTTTTTTCTCTTCTACGGTGTTCAGTGTACAGGATAAATGATGTTATATTTTAATAGATTGGACTTCTACGGATGTGGTGACACCAAACATGTGGAACTATTTTATTTTTTTATTTGTAAAACGGCAAAAGGGGGGTGATTTAAACTTTTAAGATTTTTTTTTTTTTACTTTTTTTTTTTTACTTTACCTTTTTTTTTACTTTGTCCCCCTAGGGTAGTTGACCACTAGGTGGCACACCTCCTTCTCCTATATATAGCAATACTATTTTACTGCTTTACATAGAATTTTATATTATTCATTACCTATTACACCCTGCCTCAGGTAGGGTGTAATAGGTGTACATTCATGGCAGCTGAGGAAGCCTACATGAGGCTTCCTGCTGCCATGGCAACTGATCGCCCTCCTGCAATTACATTGCGGGGCTATCAGAGGGAGGAGTGGTGCGCAGCACCACTACTCATTTAGCTAGACGCCGTGGCACCTATAGTGTTCGGAATGCGTCTCCAACCCTGCACCCAGAATGCAGCCACCGGCTGTACTGAGCTGTCGCACTGAGCAATCTCAGAGTGGAAGGAGACTGGAGAGGAGAGATACTGCGAGAAGCTCCTCTTCTGCCTCCCTGAAATCGCTTAGTGCGGCAGGTCAGTATAGCCGGTAGCCGCATTCAGTACAGCCGGAGGCCACCTAGCTCTCTCTCTATATTCTGTTGCGCTAAGTGTATAGAAACACAGCACTGCAGGCAGCTCACATCACTCACTTTCGGACTATAAGACACACCTCTGTTTCCCCCCAAAATTTTGGGGAAAAATGTGCGTCTTATAGTCCGAAAAATACGGTAACATTTTGGATCCCGCCAGTATATACTTCTAAAGCACATGTGTCGAACTCAAAGTCTTTGGACCGAATCTAGCCTATAATATCATTTTATATGACCTATGAGAGCTTAGATACAGGAGCAGGGATGGCCACTGTATCTAAGTGATGATGAACACAGCCACTGTTCCTAGTGAATGAGGTCAGCACTTGGCAAAGGTAGCGCTGCTAGCAGAGGGAGCAGTTACCATTTTGGATTTTGAGCTCTGGCTCACACTTCCATATTACTCTGTTTAGCAACTCACAGGCGATGGCACAGCTCTAACAGCTCTACCCAGACACCTCAGCCACCTTTCAAGGTAGGAAGTGAGGTGTTAAAGTGGTGGAAAGGGCTGGCTATTATACAAGCTTAAAAGGTATCCTGGACTTTTATGGACCAAAACAATGCCATTTAAAGTCAACCATAGTGCTGATTTGGCCCTCTGTGAAAATGTGTTTGACACCCCTGGTCTACATCTTGATCTTTGGTAGTTCCATTTTGGTTGTTACATCACTAGTCCATTAGGATTATACACCTAATAATCTCAATAACCACATAGGCAGCAGAGATATTACGATCAGGGAGATTGCCTTCAAAACAGTGTTCAATGATTTGTCTATTGCCAGTCAGGTGGTGGTGGGATCAAACTTAGGGATTTAGGGTGCTTTCACACAACACAGTTTTATTGCGTTTTTGGTGAGGTTTTTGTGTTGCAATACTGCATCAAAGTAAAACTGCCTAAATTGTTTAGAAAGGTGTTGCAAGTGAGCGTGTTTCTGATATGGTTTTCTTAGCAGAAATCCAATGCGACACTTACAGAGACAATTTTCACCCCAGACTCTACCATAGGTTGGCTCCATTGCAATGAGGCTAACCCACACTCCTGTCCCCTCGAGTGAGCTCCAATGAGGATCAGCTCAAAAGAATAAATATGTTTTTTTTTTTTTCTGCACCATGGATTTAAAATCCGTGGTGCAGAAAAATCTGTGCTGTAGTTCATTGTACGCAGACTGGCCAATTAAATGACTGGCCATCGATTTGCACAAGGATTTTGACCAGAAAATCAATGTGCAATCCGCGTTGAAATTCTGGTGTGAACATTCCCTTACAATGACAACAACTATCTGATGTTTGGCTAATAGAGACCCAACAAATCCCACACCAGCACTTACCACATAGGTTGCTTTATGGAAATGACATCAATACATACTTAGTTTGGCTTGAGAAATTCTGGAACTATATTTGTTGCCAGGCTTAGATACATACAAGTGAGTCTTTCATGATTTGCCTTTAGTTCTTAGATTCCACGTTTGAATAACACCTACACTGGCATGATGTGGATGATATGACCTTTTCAGTAACCATGTTTAATATTAACATGGTGCTAATCACATTGCTGTGAACATTCTGTGAAGCTTGCTAATCACTTTTTTTGCAAAGTTTATCTCCAGCATCTTTACAACCGTAATATTATGAACAATCCTGCAACACATGAAAGGACTGTTCACAGCTATAAGACGTTTCCTAAATTACATTAATAATGTATCTGTTTTTCTTGCCATGACATGAATAAGAATAAGGAGATTGAAAGAAATGGAATAAAATAAGACATGGTGGTTCAGTGGTTAGCACTGTTAGTTTGCAGAATTGGGATCTTGTGTCTCAATCCAACCATGGTCAACATCTGCAAGGACTTGTATGTCCTTCATGTGTTTGTGTTGGCTTACTCCAGTCAGTCTAGAATACTGATAAATTAAGTGGCTTGCTCTGAAATTAACCCTAATGTTTGAATTTACCAAGCTATGTTATGCGCCCCACAGGAACTGATGTAATAGGAACTGTAAATGTACAGTGATGCATAATCTGTAAAATAACACAACAAATAAATACATTTGTGATATCAATATAAGATAATATAAAAACAGTTTTCCTAGAAGATTCCAAGGTGACTGTGAACAATCCAATGAATACCTGATTATTCACATGTGCAGAGCCGACCTATTATTATATAATAAAAATAACATAATGTATAATATATACCCAGCGCCAAAATTGGGGTGGGGGTTTGATCGCTTTGCCTCTCCAAAAATTGGAAAAGTGGTCACAAACTCACAAGCATCCGAAAATGGTACCAGTGAAAACCACACTTCAGTCCTTTAGAAACAAACCTCATACCGGTTGATAGATGGAAATGTAAAAAAGTTACTGGTCTCAGAAAGCAGCACTACAAAGCAAATTAAAAAAATTAAAAAGACATCCAACTCATGCTGCACTGCAGAATAAAGATAATGTTATTCAATGTGTGATTTATGCCACGACTAAAAAAATAAAAAAAAAAGATGCCGCAACTGTGCATTTTTCTTCCATTTCACTAAGCTGGAGTAGGTGCAGCTGGAGGCACAATGTTTCAGGACAGGACCAGAGATTTAAATTTTTCATTGGGAGAGGAGATGAAGGCGTAATTTTCCCTGTTGGCCCAGGGCTCCAAAATGCCTTGTCCCAGCCCTGGTGCAGAGACTTCTATACCAAAGGTGTAAGGGACCGGTCAGGAACACACAAGAAGACAGACAGAGTGAGGCCCTGACGCTGGTCCCAACCACTGCCCCTGCCTTTTGGGGGTACCCGACTCCTTAAAAGGTCGGCCCCAACCAGAAGACTGAACACTATACTGAATACGTGGAAACACAAGACACAGACAAACAAATACAAAACACAATAATTGAACATCAGGCAAGCAAGGTAGGTAACAAGCTGGAAGCGCAGTACCAAAACGGAAGACTGAGGAGAAAAATGTAAGATGAGCCAAGTCGGTAACTGTCGGGCAATGCAGTACAAAATCAGGAGGAGAAGAATAGTAAGAAGCCAAGCAAAGTCAGGTAACCAGTAAATCCAACAAGAGAAAGCAGGCTAAAGGTACAGGAAGAACTCAATATAACAGGCACAGGTGACAGGTAAGGAAATACTTAAATAGGGAACCGGCGAACACAGAACAGAGGTGATTGGTGGAAAGAGCACAAAACCGGATAGGGAAACAAAACTGTCAATTAACAAGGAACACAGTTTAACTAAAAGGGTGCTGGAGGATTCCAGGCCACGGGTGTTGGCCAGGAATCAATTAACACACAGGGAAGGAAGGATACAGTTCACACTGGAAACTAAGAATACAAAGTATTACGTTAAAAACCGTGGCCGGCGACCAGAACTCGAAGATGGAGGTCTGTCGGGCATGATCATGACAAAAGGGGGAAGGAAGTATCTTCAACAACTATTGTCAGTGATAGCATGTGTTATCTGTCTAAAACCAGACAAGGAGAAGCTGAGAAATTGTCATATACCTCAACTAAGTAACTTTTTTCAGCTGGGGGTAGGTGCAGGTCCACTAATATATGAGAAGGGTTAAAAGGAACCAAATGGCCTTTAACTCCTTAACTGCCAGTAAGGGGCTTTGTAGCAGGATCGCAGCACAATCTTGCTACATAGCTGGCGAGTTGCAGTGCAGGATGGTGCTGGCGCCACCCCTTAGACACTGTGGCAAAGATGGCCCTGGCTTCTAAATTAATGAGAAGGGGTGCTGCGCAACGTTACTAACTTCGATTGGTGCGCCCGTGGCAAGGTCACTGTGTCCCGATCAGTTAACATGGCAGTTGGAAGCCTTCCATCGCCGCCATGCTTTCTGTTTTACTACTTCCTGCCACATTAGGCTGTACAAACGATCACATCCCCTAGTGGTAAAGGACCCCAGGGGGACTTAGAGCTAAAGTACAAAAAAAATGTTTCAAAGTGAAAAAATAAAATAAAAGTTCAAATCACCACGCCTGAAAAATCCGATCTATTAAATCGTAATATAATTTATCCCGTACGCCCAACACCGTATAAGAAAAAAAATTCCAAACTCCAAAAATGCATTTTTTTGGTAATACCACATCCTCTAAAAATTGGAATATTTTTAATAAAAATTGTATGTATTCCAAACTGTTAGCAATAAAAAGTACACTTCAAAAACTGCACCCTCACTCAAGTCCGTAGGTGTTAGTACAAATAAGTTATTGGTTGCAGAAAATGGCGCTGCCACACAAATATCAAAAAAAGAAAATGTTTTGAATTTTTTTTTACGGTACCAAAACATAACGAAAAACATAAAAACATACATGTTTGATATTGCCGGATTCATAACAACCTGTAGAATACAGATTACACATCATTTCTACCAAAGGTTGAACGTCGTAAATGCGAAGCACAGGCAAACTTGACACAGGTACGTTTTTTTTCACATTCTGCCTCACTTTTTTGTGGTTTCCTAGTATATTCTATGGTACGATGAATAACACCATCAGAAAGTACATCTTATCCTGCAAAATAAAAGTCCTCATATGTGTATGTAGATTAAAAAAATGAAAAAGTTATGGGTCTGGGAAGCCGGGGAAGGAAAAACGAACTTGACAAAAAAGAAATAGGCCTCGGCGTTAAGGGATTAATTCAAGAAACTTAGACACCGTAAGATCTCTATGAATCAGAAGGTTTGCATTGATGCTGTTTTTGTAGTGTTTTGGGTTAGTTTGTCCACAATATGAAAAACATGGGTTAGCAATTATGTCCAGCTCTCTGGAAATCATTGACAACAAATAAAAAGCGTAAAGCACTTGGGGTAATTCTGTATATCCTAACACATGAATGTAAGATACAGTAAAAACCAAATGAAAACCAGAACACGCCTTGTTGTTTGTGGCTCCAGCATTAAAAGAAATTAGTCATATCAATGTTTGTGTTAAGCTGACAGATGTTAATGTTCTACAGATTGTTGTTCTTTTTGGTACACGCAGAAGGAATTTCAATTCAGCCAATCACTTCCGACAAATGGTGTTTACAATATTAACAAATGTCAATCCCGTTTATCTTCCTCATTCCGCGCTGCAGCAGTTTTATGAGCTATTTGTCATGCAAACATGCAAATCGCTGCAAACAGAACCTAGCACAGATTATTTTCATGTCATCATTGCCTCAGTACAAACACTATAGACATTAACTGCGTGTAGGTTAAATGAAAGCTAAGGTTTGCTGAAGTAAAGACACTCATCATCCAGCCAGATAAGGACTTATTTAATCCATCTTAACAGCCAGAAAATTAGTTACATTTTTATTCACTTAATGCACCATATTATGTTTCAATGCATGATATAATGTTCACTACATTTGTTCATTTAAGCTAGAACTTCGGCTGTAGTATCTAAAACATATTTACCATAGCATGTACATGATTTCGAATTACTTATTGCTGTAGAAAAATTTGACATGGGGTGACATGGCTGGATGAGACCTATGACTGGGCGGTTAACTTCCATGGTTACAGTTTATTTAGAAGAGATCGTAAAATTCGGAGGCAGAGGTGTCTGCCTCTATGTAAAATCCTGTCTGAAACCAACACTGAAGGAAGATATAGATACTGGAAATTAGCATGTGAAGACTTTATATGTAGATATACATGGAGGTAATAATAAAATTCTACTAGGGATCCGAATCCCCTGTTGGACGCAGTGATGCGGTGTTAGGCGCAACCTTCACCACTTTCGGATGCGCCTAACATGAAGAGGCGTGCAATGGGTGCGGTGTGGGCGTTTTGGGGTGGGATGCACCACATTCGAATACTCAGAGGCATGCATGATTGCGGGTCGGCAAAGTGCGGCACATTGCAGCGCTCAACAGCTCCGACAGGCTGACCTAGTTGAAGCTGGTCTTAATGAGCCGAAGTGAAGCGAGAACGTAATGGAATGGGGCAAAATGTGCTCTAGGTCAACTGTTACAACAGTACACAGCTCTCAGCTCCGTGAGACATGGAGTATGATTCCAAAAATCATTTTTATTAAGTGTAAAACATTATCTGAAAAAGAGCTCATACCTTCTAAAAACATACATAAATAAAAATCCCTAACAACACGTTTGTCGCCGTCACCGGCGCTAAATCAGGAATTCCCGGGAAAGACAGTAATTCAAATTCTGTAAGCTCTTCTGATTGGTCGGCAGAAACCAGCCAATCAGAATAGGAGCGACAGTGAACCATTATAACCTATGGAGTAGTATTGACAAATCAAAGGAAAAGAAGGGACAGTTCAAAATACAGTAAAAAAGGCAGAAAAGAGTTGATTGGTTGAACTAGCGGGGGCTTGGCTATCCCGGCCAATCAGAGCGCAAGCTACTTTGTCCCATTGTAGTCTATGGAGAGATGGGGGGCACTGAAATGTCAGCGCCGTGAGGCATGGAGTATTAGTAAATAAATCATTTTTATTAAGTGTAAAACATTCTCTGTAAAAGAGCTAAAACCTTCTATAAACATACAGAAATAAAATTAATAACCACGCTCTTGTCACTGGCGCTACATAAGGTATAGGGATATTAGAAATTGCCAGGAAATACAGTAATTCAAATTCTGTAAGCACTTCTCATTGGTCGGCAGAAACCAACCAATCAAAATAGGAGCGACAGTGACCCATTATAAGCTATGGAGTAGTATTTACCAATCAAATGAAAAGGCGGACAATTCAAAATACAGTAAAAAAGGCCGAAAAGAGCTGATTGGTTGAGACCAGTCGGCAGATATGAATCCACCAATCATATGTAGTGCGTCTATTTTGAGTAGAGCAAGAAGGGTGCGATAGAAGGGCGCCCTAAAAGTTATTACTGTCTATGGGAAATATTCTAGCACTGTGATTGGTTGGGGGGAAGAGGGGCTCATCCTGCTTAGCCAATCAGCGGGTGAGCTACTTATCTCATAGAGTTATATGGCGAAAAGACATGCAGCGCGAGCTCTGTTTGTGATTGGCTAAGTTAAAAGAGGCGCGGTTATTTGGGTCAATGTGAGAGCGAGCGACGCTCTTATGGGTTTTCTAATGCAATCTATAGTAAAACTGTACATGGCAGAAATCAAATTATAAGACTCACGAAGTTGTGCCGATGTGTATATAAAATAAACAATAATATGGGGGTAACGAAAATAAACTAATAAATATTAATTCAACAGACTACAAGCGATCAGCTTTTGCCTGGAAGCTGAATGAGTCTTTATTATTCGACTCCTTATGTCTTTCGGATTTACGGCAAACAATTGATCTGTTCACCTCGGTGTACAGCTCAGATCCAACCTCCCCGCAAACCCAGTGGGAAGCCTTGAAATGCACTCTACGGGGAACGCTCATAAAACATGGCTCGCGCCTTAAGAGGGAGGCCTCTGCTAGGCTCCGCTCTCTTTTAACACAGTTAGCCTCCCAGGAATCCCAGCACAAAGCCACGGGATCGGAACCTGACCTGAGGGCCCTCACTGATGGAGAAAAAGCACAAAACATCTCGCCAAATCTGCTCGAGCTCCTCTTATACTTGGAGCAATAAGCCAAGCCGATTCCTCGCACGTGCACCTAGGGATAAGAGGGCAGCTCTATTCGTTCCTAGAATTAGAACTTCGAAGGGGCGAGTCGCCCTCCTGACGTAGGACATCCTCTCCACCTTTCACGAGTATTATTCCTCCTTGTATAATCTACCTTCCAATCAAACACACACCACACTACTCCACTCATACCTGCAGAAGACCGCCCTCCCGGCTCTTTCCTCCCAGATCCTTGCCTCTCTGAAGGAACCCTTTACGGCAGAAGAGCTAGGGACCGCTATTGCATCCCTTTCCTCCTGGCAAAAGCCCGGGCCCAGACGGCTATACCGCTCTGTTTTATAAGTCCTTAAAAGAGGGATTGGCGCCCCACCTCCTTAGAATGTTCAATGTGGTGTCCCAGGACTCCCCCCCTTTGACACGGCTTTCCTGCGAGCCCACATAGTAGTAATCCCAAAGGAAGGTAAAGACCCTTCAATATGTCAGAGTTACCGTCCGATATCTCTCATCAACATGGACGCAAAAATATTTGCTAAAATGTTAGCTCTTCGGATCAACCCTCTGTTAACCACCCTTATCCACCCTGACCAGGTCGGGTTTGTGCCCTCCAGAGAGGCAAGGGATAACACCCTCAAAACTTTCTCCCTTCTCCACTATGGTCACTCGAGACAGATCCCATGCCTTTTTCTGTCGCTAGACACAGAAAAGGCTTTTGACAGAGTGGCCTGGCCCTTCCTGAGAGGTGTCCTAGAATCTTTAGGCTTTGGCCCGGCAATGCGTGAGAGGATCATGTCTCTTTACGTCGCACCCCAAGCCCAACTGCGTATTAATGGCTTTCTCTCCAAACCCTTCACTATAGGTAATGGCACCAGACAGTGATGTCCCCTATCTCCTATCCTGTACATCCTAGTGATGGAGCACCTGATGCAGGCAATACGAACCCATCCAACCATCCAGGGCCTCCAAATCGGGGACTTGCATTACAAATCGTCAGCTGTTGTGTACGACTTATTGCTATATCTGACAGATCCTCTTTCATCCCTACCTGCAGTGCTGGAGGTACTAGAGGAAGATAGTAGATTCAGCTCTCACAAAATTAACATGACAAAGAGCTCTGCCCTGGGCCTCCATATTCCGTCTGATCTTCTATCCCGTCTAAAATCCACATTCCCACTTTCCTGGGAGAACTCGTCCTTTAAGTACCTGGAAGTGCAAATCCCTTCTAAACCGGAGAGAACTTTTGAATTAAATGTCATCCCTACACTCTCCAAGATCAAACAAGACCTTTTGAGATGGGACAGGAGGGATTTCTCCTGGATCAGGAGGATTAACATCCTCAAGATGAACATTTTACCACGCCTGCTATATTTAATCCAGGCCATACAACTTGTGATCCCTAGGTCCTTCTTTAAAGATTTGCGCGCATTGACTTCCCAGTTTGTATGGGCAAAGGGACGCCCCAGGATAGCTGAAGCCACCTTATCTCAACCCAAGTCGATGGGGGGACTTGGGCTACCGGACTTCCAAGCTTATTACCTAGCCTCTGTAGCAGTACGTACACTCAACGCATTTCGAGCAGAGACTCCTAAACTCTGGGTCTTCCTGGAAACCCGGTGGCACAAAGCGCCCATAGCGGCCCTTCCTTGGATCCCGCCGTCTACACTGACGAGGGATGCTCTCCGGTCAACTCCCCTGGTCGCGAGAACATCAGTATTAGTGAGCAGGACTTACGCCTCAAGACTGAAACTTTTCCCCCATGGTGGGCCTAGCACCCCTATATTAGGGAACCCAGGGGTCCCGAGGCAACGGGCCTCTGCACTTTCAACCCTACTGGGCTCTAGAGCGCCCTCCTCGTCTGTGTATTGTGTTCTCTCTAATGGGGCGCTGAAATCATACGAGGATTTAGTGGAGGACGCGACCGCCACGGGGTTTGCAAGGTTTTATTATTACCAGCTCTGCAGCCTCTATTCTGAATGGAAGCAATCCTTAAACCTACATCGACCACTCACCATTTTTGAACAATGGTGTCTGGGTGGGACCTCGGTGAGACGCCCTCTCTCGAGCCTGTATGCTCTCCTTCTGGATGCCCAGTCTACTGGGAAGCTTTCTTTCCAGGGGAGTTGGGAGAAGGAGCTGGCACTGAACTTCTCGGATGGGGATTGGGAGAGGGCGTTTTACCTGACACATAAATCGTCCATCTCCTCTAAGGCCCATGAACTAAATTACAAAATACTCACTAGATGGTACCGTGTTCCTGCCCTACTGAGCACCATATACCCTGGCTCTCCTGACCTTTGCTGGCGATGCAAGGCTGAAAGAGGCACCATGACCCACATCTGGTGGGGTTGTCCTGTATTGCAACCCTTCTGGCTAGGGGTGATTGATATCATCTACCGGATCACTGGGATAAAATTACAAAATAGCCCTGATGCCATCCTTCTCTTTAATCTCCCCCTGCCTAAAAAGTCTTTGAGGTCCCATCTCCTCATCTTTCTGCTTCTGGCAGCAAAAACGATTATCCCCAGACTGTGGCTTTCCACTACCTGCCCCTCTATCACAGACTGGATCAAAGAAATACATGCACTGCAGAGGCTGGAGGAGATCAGGACGGACTCACCCACTCCATATAGTAGGTATTTACACACCTGGGGGGGATTGGATTACCTTTTGCAACACAGACACTTATCGTACTTGTGAACAACCCTGACAAGTGATGGCTTTTCTTTTGTCTGAGAGACGAAAGATACAGGATTGACCCCTCCATACGCGGTTGCCCCTGAGCCGGCTGAGAACCCCTTCCCCCGTTTTTTTACTTCTGTTTTATGTCTCTTTGATGTATCTGCAACAGACTTCGCACAGCAACGCACTTATCAAACTATCACCTTACTGTTTGATTAAGTCGGAGGTGCATTGATATTATGTTGTGAAATGGGCGTTCCCCATCGGGGGAGAAACCCCCATCCTCTCTTGGAGCCTGGACGTCCACCAGAGGAGGAGGTCTCCTTCTCGTATTCTCCCTACCTTGGGGAATCCCCATTACTGCTGTTGTCTCTGCCTCTTAGGCTTCTCTTTGATGATAAGAAACGCGAATCTATCTTGCTTTGTTTCTCTCCTAGATTCATGATATAGCTCTGGCTTAAAAATACCTACTGCCCGCGCTCTAGACAACTTTTTGTTAAACGATTACAGGAGATAATTGGTGATGTCATATCATACCGTATTCTTAGCTTGAGTATCAAGTGTGTTGTCTGATTATGTTCTCTTTTGTTCAATAAAAGTTTTTGAATAAGAAAAAAAATATTAATTCAATAAATTCATTTTTATTTCTTTAATTTCGTTAGCCAATGATCAATAATATGGGGCTAACGAAAATAAAGAAATAAAAATGAATTTATTGAATTAATATTTATTAGTTTATTTTCGTTACACCCATATTATTGTTCATTTTATATAGAGATCAGCACAACTTCGTGAGTCTTATCATTTGATTTCTGGCATGTACAGTTTTATTATAGATTGTATTAGAAAACCCATAAGAGCGTTGCTAGCTTCCCATTGGCCCAAATAACCGCGCCTCTTTTAACTTAGCCAATCACAAACAGAGCTCGCTCTGTATTCCTTTTCCCCATAGAACTCTATCAGATAAGTAGCTCACCCGCTGATTGGCTAAGCAGGATGAGCCCCTCTTCCTCCCAACCAAACACAGTACTAGAATATTTCCCATAGACAGTAATAACTTTTAGAGCGCCCTTCTATCGCGCCCTTCTTGCTCCACTTAAAATAGACGCACTACATATGATTGGTGGATTCATATCTGCCGCCTGGTCTCAACCAATCAGTTCTTTTCTGCCTTTTTTACTGTATTTTGAACTGTCCCGCCTTTTCATGTGATTGGTCAATACTACTCCATAGGTTACAATGGTTCATTGTCGCTCCTATTCTGATTTGCTGGTTTATGCCGACCAATTAGAAGCGCTTACAGAATTTGAATTACTGTATTTCCTGGCAATTTTAAATATCCCAATTTCTGATGTTGCGCCGTTATTGATTTTTTGTTAGTGATTTTTTTAAATGTATTTTTTTAGAAGGTTTGAGCTCTTTTTCAGATAATGTTTTACACCTAATAAAAACGATATTTTTGATTCATGCTCCATGCCTCACGGAGCTGAGAGCTGAGATTTATTTCTTGAGCGATCTTATATATTTTCACTTTAATTTTTAATGATCCACTTTTTCACTACATTTAATCGTTTTTAGACAGCTTTGATTTGAAAGACAATTCTTTTTGCTATTCACTTACATGTTTAATGATTTCTCGCTGTTTTCCAGCCTGTCTCGTATCAGAATACATGTCAGGCGCAGTCCTTCTGCGCCTAAGTCCCGCACTGCGCCTCACACACTGGCGAGGCGCAGGGAACTTTTCACCACATGTATGAGCGCACCTCCTCGGGCGGCGAATCTTAGGCGCAGTCCCGCACTGCGCCTAAGTTCCGCACTGCGCCTCACACACTGGCGAGGCGCGGTGGACTTTACACTGCATGTATGAGCGCACCTCGGGCGCCAACATACATGAGGCGCAGCTTTCACGTTCGAGCGCTCGAAAACATGCGCTCCGACGCGCCGAGATTCATACATGTCGCCTATATTGTCAAAAATGTCTAACCCCAAAATATTTTTTAACTATGTAAATAGTAAAAAGATGAAAACGTTGAAAATGAAAAAGTTAGCCCTTTGAAAAGTAGTGAGGGAGATATTGTAGATGCCGATGAGATGAAAGCAAACCTACTAAACAATTTTTTCTCCACTGTATTTACTAAGAAAAATGACCTTCCTGTTGATGGGCAGAGGGATGAGGTAAACTCCAACTTAAATGCTCCTTGTCTAACCCAGGAAGAAGTGCAGCTCTGCAGTGCTGATGTTACACATCCCGTGTCGTAAGGTAAATAAGTAATGTCATAGATAGGCCCCTATTCTTAATATTTATAGACTTTATAATAACGGGGTATGTCCCAAAGGATTGGTGCATAGCAAATGTGGTGCCAATATTCAAAAAGGGGTCAAAAAGCGATCCTGGATAATATAGGCCGGTAAGTTTAACCTCTGTTGTGGGTAAAATGTTTGAAGGTTTTTTAAGAGATGCTATCCTGGAGTATCTCACTGAAAATAAATGTATAACTCCGTTCCAGCATGGGTTTATGAAGGCTTCTATGAGTAAGTTAGTTCTAGACTAGATCGGGGTGAGGCACTGGATGTTATATATCTAGATTTTTCTAAAGCATTTGTTGCTGTGCCACATAAAAGGTTGGTAAGTAAAAGCAGTGGTTAGAAAGTTTGTTAACCCTTCATAGAGATAAAAGCAAAGTGGAGGGGAAATTTCAAAGTTTCACTTTTTTTGGCAGATTTTTAATTTTAATCGATTATTCACTGGAACACATTAGATGTTACCAAGAAAATGTACCTCAAAATAGATTCCCCCGATTCTGGCATTTTTAGAAATATCCTATATGTGGTCCTAGTGAACTATTTGCCACATTTACAAGCCTCAGAGTAGGAGGAGCACTTACTGGACTTTGGGGTCTCAATTTAATTGGAATATTTAGCAGACACCTTAAGGTGCTAAAACTTAATAAATGACCCTAAAAAAACTCATTTGGGAAAAAATACCCCTTAAGGAATACATACAAGGGTGCAGTGGGTATATTGGGGAAAAAAGTCCCCCAAAATTTGTTACACAATTTCTTATAACTTCAGCAATATCCAATGTGTGGATATAAATTGCTGTTTGGGTGCATAGCAGGGCATACAAGGGAGGGAGTGCTAGTTGGCTTTTGGAACTCAGATTTTAGCGGGTGCCATTTCTCATTTGCAAAGTCCCCTAAATAACAGAATATGCAAGACCTTTCAGAAGTCACCCCATCTTAGATTCAACACCCCACAGAGAAATCATGTAAGGATATATTGTGCATTTTGGGCGCATAGGTGTTCCACAGTTTTTTAGTATTGTGCTGTGAAAAAGAAAAAATAAATAAATTCTGCAATAGCTTTTTTGGGTTTCATTTTTTTCAGCGTTCGTCATGCAGTATAAATGACAGAATAACTTTACTATGCGGATCAGAACAATTACAACAATATCAGTTTTATTTATTTGTATTACTTGTACACAAAATTCTGTCGCATTTTTTGTCGCATTTAAGGCTCTCCCCTTTTCATGAAACCACGCCCCTTTTACAAGGCCACACCCCTTTGTCGGACGAGGCTCAGAAGTGTCTGAAACTGTCTAAAACACATAGTAAATGTGGCGAAGAGCCACTGGTCCCCTTTACTGGTCCCCTTAGGGGACTTGACTCAGCTATCCATTAGATCACTGTTAGGATACATAGCAGTACATCACTATACATTTTGTAGCTGTCAATCAGGCAACATCACAGGTGACCTCACAGGCAACCTAGAAGCCTTTGTTAGCTCCCTCCCTCTGTCTTCCTTTTAACTGCTGTGGTTGTGATTAAGGGGTTAATAAGCTTGCCACAGTTGTGGCCCACATGGCATGGAGCCAACTGTAATATACAGCTGGCTCCATGCTCTGATCATGCGAGCTCTGCTTTTGAGCCCACACGATCTTCATGACGTACACATGCGTCAATTTGCAACAAAACCCCTTCTTGCCTGTGACATATGGGCACATCATACAGTATGTCGGTAAAAGGTTAAAGCACAATACAGGAATGTCCAGTGTGATGTAGGCAGTATCGGGTAGAGGAAGGAGGAGAAGGAACCCATTCTATTCAAACTAGCACAAGCAGGAGATAAGATCTGCTCTAACTCTGCATAGAAGCAAAATCAGAACAGCAATGTATTTGGTAATCTTTATTTGCCTTCGCTGACATGTTTAAAGCTCATAAATTAAACAGAAATACCCCTTTAAGTGGATGTACAGTGGGTATTCAGACACCTTGAAATTTTTCACTATGTTTCATTGTAGCCATTTGGTAAGATCCAAAAAGTTAATTTCTTTTGCTCATTGATGTACACTCTGCACCCCATCTTGAAAGAAAAATAAAGAAATGTAGATATTTTTAATAAATTTGCAAACAATAAAAACTGAAATATCACATGGTCTTAAGTATTCAGACCCTTTGCTAAGTATTGAGTAGAACCTTTTGAGCTAGTACAGTCATGAGTCTTCTTGGTAATGATGCAACAAGTTTTTCACATCTGGATTTGGGGATCCTCTGCCATTCTTCCTTGCAGATCCTCTCCAGTTCCCTCAGGTTGGATGGTGAACGTTGGTGGACAGCCATTTTCATGTCTCTCCAGAGATGCTCAATTGGGTTTAGGTCAGGACTGTGGCTGGGCCAGTCAAGAATGGGCACGGAGTTGTTTTGAAGCCACCTATATAGATAGGTGTGTGCCTTTCCTAGTCAAGTCCAATCAGTTTAAATAAACACAGCTGGACGCCAATGAAGGAGCAGAACCACCTCAAGGAGGATCAGAAGGAAATGGACAGCATGTGAGTTAAATATGAGTGTCACAGCAAAGGATCTGAATACTTATGACCATGTGATAGTTGAGTTTTCCTTGTTTAATAAATTTGCAAAAATATCTAAATTTCTGTTCAGATGGGGTGCAGAGTGTACATTAATGAGTAGGGATGAGCGATACTATCGACAAAAGTTGAAATTGGCATGATTTTTACGTTTATCGGAATTTTCCGATGACGCAATAGTTTCCGTCAAAATCTTAAAGATGATCGTTATCACGTTTACTATCGCACCTTTTTCGGCGTTTCCTGTAATTTTGGCGGCCAGCCAATCAACTCAGAGCATAGAGGGGAGTGAGGAGGTTATACGATGTCAGCTGTGGGCGGTGTACAAAGCTCATTGGCTGCAAAAATCACATGACCTCGTTTTATGTATACAACTGCATTTCCTGATCAGTCTCATTCCTCAACTATCTCACAACAGAGCAATATGTCTCGCTGCCTGTTCCAATAGCTGTTGTCACAGCTCAGAGACACAGTCTTTTTTTTACAGAAAACCATCCTTGTAGTTGTGAAGCTTAGGATATAGCTACATTACAGAATTTTAGTTAGAGAGAGACTTGTAAAGAAATCTAGTGCTGTGTGCAGCCATGGGGAGGAGGTGTGGGGGGTCGGAAAGGAGGGGGGATGATGTGCAGCCCAGCCTGTCCTGAACTGGCATTGAAATAGCAATGTTTTCTTAACACTTTTTGGCCAGCAGACCTCCCAACTCAGGTGAAATTGTCCCTTTTTGTTTTTGCAGTTCTGTTGGTGTCTGTGCGTCATAGTTTGTCGCAAATAGCCCACTTTTATGCAAATTGGGTTACAGACATTTTATAGTAACTGGTGCATGTTGTCAGTGGTGCCAAAAACGCCATATCTAATCCATATAACTTTTAAATAGTTCTATTGCAGCCCGTGCGTCTTCAGTTTGACGCAAATAGCGCACTTGTCTGCAAAGTTGGTTACAGATATTTTATAGTAACTGGCGCCTGTTGTCAGTGGTGCCAAAACCGCCATAGCTGATCCAAATAACTTTTAAATAGTTGCATCTGCTACCACTGTACCTGCTGTGCCTACGCCGTCCTCATGTTTTCGGTTAGCCATTGAACATAATGAATTATTTTAGCATATCAATTTTTTTCTGTGACTTTTATAGCCTAATTGTCTTGCCTAAGATGTAGCACGTATCAAGTTTACTCGACTATCGACTATCGACATGATAACAATTGTTGACACAATCGCTCATCACTATTAATGAGCAAAAAAATTAACTTTTTGGAACTTACCAAATGGCTGCAATAAAACAAAGAGTGAAAAATTTCAAGGTGTCTGAATACTTTCCGTATCCACTGTATTTTATATTACAGTCACCATCCGTGGACGTGGTACTAGTAAAGCATAACTCATTTAATGCTTTAATTTAATGTCTTTAAGTAGGACTTATCATTTGAGGTAATACTGTATAATTTATTTGAAAAATAATTAGCACTCAAATAGAGTCTTTTTCAGTTCAACACTGGTTCATATTAAGTTATCCTTAACCCAAATGTTTTCTCTAACCCTATTCCTTTTTTTTTTTTTCCGTATTCAAGAACAATTTTATTGCACAATCAGATAGATACAATAAGACAAGGTTCAAATAAACATATACATTCAAGCAATAAGATGACGAAGTTATCAAAACCTCAATATCGTCCGGAGGATGAAGAACGAAACAAAAGCATGAATGATGCACATACCAAGTAGCATAATAACAGAACCTGTAGGGCTAACAGAGTATCCTATTCAGCAGAAAGTACATCCAGATAACACCATCTATATTCTGCAAAAGACATCTGAAGCACTGCTTACAAGGATAGTTTAATACCGTACTATGAATCATATAACTGCAAAAATCCATAAAGGAAAAAATATAAAATAACTAAACATGCGGCACCCTGAGCACGATCCGGAAGGCCCCCCACTCCACATAACCCTCCCGAATCATCCATGTCACAATCTCCAAGAGAGCGATCCAGACACCCAGCCGCTAATGCTTAATTGAAGTTATTGAAGTCTGAGGACGAGGTAAATTCTATCCAGTCCCCCCACATTATATAGAACCTCTCAGAAGTTCCAGTTTGCTCCGCTCTGATCTCCTCCATACGCTGCAAATGAAGAATCTCCTTGAACCACTCTGTCATGGAATGAACATGAGTGGATCTCCATTTTCTCGGGATCAATGCCTTAGCTGCAATGAGGAGGAAGATGGTCAAGCTTTCTTTAAGGCTATGTACACTCATGGGCAGCATGTATAACAGGAGAACAGACGGATCATCTTGGAGCTGAATCCCCGTGACTAACTTGACTACCTCAATGACCCTTGACCAAAAAGGACGTAATTCCCCACATCCCCACCAAACATGGGACATGTCCCCCTGTGCTGTTCCACACCTCCAACACACGGAGGGAACCGCTGGGAACATAGAGTGTAAAAGTGTAGGAACCCTATACCACCTAGTAAGCACTTTATAGTTGAGCTCCTGGATCCTACAAGAGGTGGAGGCTTTATGAGCCAAGATACAGGCCTTACGCCACTCCTCAACTGAGAAAGTGCACCCCAGCTCTACCTCCCAACTTGACTGGAAACGTGGTTTTGCGGAGGACGATTCTGTGATCACTAAGTTATAAATTTGAGAAATCAAATGCCTCGGAGCCTGCTGGAGCACGCAAAGAGATTCAAATACAGTCAGTGGTCTAACCAAGTCCCTTTTGGTCTTATTTGTATTAAAGTAGTGCCTGAGCTGCATATATTGCAGCCAAGCATTAGGTGACCTATTTTGAAGGGGTACACAGTCCTCATAGGATCTAAAGGAAGAAGAAGAGATAAAGTCTCAAAATGTCTTTGGCCTAAGCATCTGGCTATCTTGGTAAACCAAGCAGGGAACTGAGGTTGAAATAGCTGAATTTCCCTTTATCGGTGTGAGAGGACCGTTAGGTGCGAACAGGTTATGTTGACGACCATATTTTTTAAATGCCTCTAAGGTAATGCAAGCTATAAGCGGCAATCGGGTAACTTGGCAACCAATATCACGCAGGCCAAGCCACGGTAATGATGAAAGAGGAATACCACACATAGCTTCCTCCATCCATATCCAACTCTTAGACTCTCTGCAATGGAACCAATCCACTACCCTTGTAGCGAGAGCGGCTACATAATAAGATTTCAAGTCCGGAAGAGCCAATCCTCCATGCTCTTTGGACCTAATCAATATATCTCTAGCAATTCTCGGATGTTTGTGGGACCATATGAATTTCCTAAGAGTTTTATTAATTTCCTGGAAGAAAGCGTTTGGGATCCTTATCGGAATAGTTTGAAATAAATATAACAAACGCGGCAGAACATTCATCTTAACAATATTGACCCTTCCCACCCATGAAAAGTCTTTCCTATCCCACTTGGCAAGATCAGTCTGTAGCGTCCGTACGAGGGCGTGGAAGTTTAGGTCGAATGCCTGGTCCCTCTGTACAGGGATGCGGACACCAAGGTAGGTAAATGACTCTGTCGCCCACTTGAAGGGAAAATTAGCTTTCAGTCTAGCGACTACACCCGGGTCTAAAGTTACATTCAGAGCGGTGCTTTTTGTCAGGTTAACCATAAAATTACTAATAGTCCCAAACTGTTCAAGCAGTGCCATTAGCGCCGGAAGGGAGGACGAAGGGTGGGTAATGTACAACAGAAGGTCGTCTGCAAAAGCAGCGCACTTATAATGAGTATTCTTGACCAAGACACCCCTGATCTCCTCAGAAGCTCGAATGGCCTGCATAAGATATTCCATTGAGATTACGTACAAAAGGGGAGACAAGGGACATCCCTGCCGTGTGCCATTGCCTATTTTAAGGGATTCTGATAGTGAGCCATTGACCCTGATCCGCGCCGATGGGGACTGATACAAAGCAAAAATCCTCTGCATCATTATTGGCCCAATTCCCGCAATCGACAGGGCGGACCTCAAAAACTGCCAGTCAACCCTGTCGAATGCTTTCTTCGCATCCAACGATAAAAGCATCAAGGGAACCTGTGATTGTTGAGCATAATTGATAAGGGAAAACGTTTTTAGCGTATTGTCCCTAGCCTCTCTAGTTGGGACAAATCCCACTTGATCTTTATGGATGAGTTCTGGGATGACCTCAGAAAGTCTAATTGCTAACAGTTTGGCAAAAAGCTTTGTGTCTGTGTTGAGCAAGGAGATGGGCCTATAGCTGGAGCAGAGTAAAGGGTCCTTTTCCGGCTTAGGTATGACTGTGATAAAGGCTTGTAGGAAGGAGGGAGGGAATGGTTGGGATTGTGAGACCGAATTAAATGAGACTATCGGGGGGCGTGAGATCATCCTTAAAGACTTTATAAAATTTTGCAGTGAAGCCAGCCGGGCCTGGGCTTTTCCCTGAGGGGAGACTAGTTATGGCTTGATGCAGCTCTTTAGCGGAGAAGGGGCTTTCTAGCCCCGAGAGTCTTTCCCGTGGGATATGCGCAGGTGCAAACTTTGCCGTAAACCTGTCCAAAAGCTGCGACCTCAGGGAAGCGGATCCGTCCATCAATTGAGGAATGTTATATAATTGATGATAGAACGAACGGAACTTATTAAGAATTTTTGGCATGAAATGAGTGATATCCCCTCTGCTAGATTTGATTGCCGGGATGAACAAGGACGCCCTCTTGTCCCTAAGCGCTCTGGCCAACATCCTGCCAGGCTTGTTGCTCCACATGTAATAGGAACTTGCACAGATTTGCTTATATCTGGCAGATTTCTTGTCCAAAATTTGAAGAATCTCATGTTTGGTGAGCAACAAGTCCCGCATGTCCGCCTCCACCAAAGATGATTTATGCTGAGCCTCGAGTGTAGCTAGTTTGAACAGGAGGGATTGAAGCTTGGCTGCCGCCTCCCTCTTTAGTCTCGCACCATGCTTAATGAGTCCCAGTCAGGGAGAGCGACTGGCGGCAGCTTCAAGGCAGACACGAAAGCCGGGAGATCTTCCGGTGTTCTAAATGTGATGGTGCCCTCATCCGTTCTGACATGTAGGGCGAAAGGATAGACCCACCTCTAGGTAATCTGTTTCGCCTGCAGCGTGGCCAACAATGGTTTAGTGGCAGTTCTCAAACGTAGAGTACGTCTAGACAAGTCCGGAAAGATAACAATCTTGGATCCCTCGAAGACCATGTTCGGTGCGAGTCTCGCCTTTTGCATTATTTCCTCTTTAACAGAGTAGTAGTGGATACAGCATATCACATCTCTCGGTTTAGAACTGTCGGGACTAGCGGGGCGTAGGGCTCTGTGGGCTCTATCCATCTCGATGTGCGAATCGGCCGCCTTGCCCAGAAGCATGTTGAAGAGCTTTGTTAAAGCTTGAGCAATTTCTTGGGTTTTAATTGATTCAGGGAGACCTCTCACCCTGATATTGTTCCTCCTATTTATATTCTCAAGGTCCGTCGAGTTGTACAGCCAAGGCACTGTGGAGGGATTGCTGATTCTTAACAGAGGTTTGCAGCTCTGTCACTGTGCGCATAACAGATGATTGGAAACATTCGAGACTCTGCACCCTATCCTGTAAGGCAGAGACATCCTCCTTCACTACATGTAGGTCATGGTGCCAGGCACTCTTGAGATCTTGCGCCACTAATGATAGGTTGTTTTTAGTAGGTAGGAGAGACAGCAACGCCTGTAAGGCTATGTCTACACTGCACAGAAAAACATCAGTTTTTTCAGCATTTTTTGTTTTCTAAAAAACGCTGAAAAACGCTGTAATCATCTCCCATAGGCTTCTATTGTAAAAACGTCCTGCTGTCTACACTGAGCTTCTTTTTTCTGCTCGTTTTTTTCACTGGTCGTATTTTGCAACATGCTCTAAAAAACACCAGAGCAGGGCAGAAAATTTACTACAGGAGTATTTGTAAAGCGCCGGACATCTTTTGGCGTGTTTTTTGGCGCGTTTTCGCGGGTTTTTTGCGCGATTTTTCAAATGAAAACCCTCCCAGAGACCCAATCCCCCCTATAGTGGGTGAACAAAGGTTATATCTTATCAAATTTGCAACAAGGTCGATGTTTTTTTTTGTACCTTTTGTAATAAAAAATCATCTTTGGTCGCTAACGATTTTTGCGCAATTATATTTTTTTCGTAAAATCGTTTTTTTCAGATTTGGCATCAGAATCAGTTTTTTTTTTACAGATTTTTATGCTAAAAACCTTTTCTAAACATATTTTGGCGTAATAAAGTTATCTCGCTCTGTGCGAAAAAACGCTTTTTACGGGTTTTTGGGGCCCGAAAAAGTTTTTTTCGGATTTTGGCGCCAAAATCCATTTTTTTCGTTTTTTTTGGCACTAAAATAATTTTTTTTTTTCATATTTTGGCGCTAATAATTTACTCGCCTGACTCCAAAAATACGGGTTTCTTTTACAGATTTTGGCGCAAGAATCCGTTTTTTTACGTTTTTTGACACAAAAATAAATTTTTTTTAACAGATTTTGCCGCTAATAACGTTATCTCGCTTTCTACGCCAAAAATACTTTTTTTTACGGATTTTTGGCTCAAGATTCTTTTTTATTACGTTTTTTGGCAATAAAAAATTTTTTTTTACATATTTTGCCGCTAATACGTTATCTCGCCTCTGACGCCAAAAATACTTTTTTTTTACGGATTTTGGAACAAGAATACGTTTTTTTTTTTTTACATTTTTGGCACTAAAATAATTTTTTTACATATTTTGGCGCTAATAACGTTATATCGCCTCTGACGCCAAAAATACGCTTTTTTTACGGATTTTGGCGCAAAAATCCGTTTTTTTTTACGTTTTTGACACTAAAAATATTTTTTTTTACAGATTTTGGCGCTAATAACGTTATCTCGCTTCTGACGCCAAAAATACGTTTTTTTACGGATTTTGGTGCAATAATCCGTTTTTTTACGTTTTTTTGGCACTAAAATTATTTTTTTTACAGATTTTGGTGCTAATAACGTTATCTCGCTTCTGACGCCAAAAATACGTTTTTTTTTACGGATTTTGCAGCAAGAATCCATTTTTTATGGCTTTTGGGGCTAAAATTCGTATCTTTAAAGATTTTGGCGCTAATAAAGTGATCTACATTTTTTTACGGATTTCGGCGCCAGAATCCGTTTTTTTGACGGATTTGGGGGCTAAGATCAATATCTTTAAAAATGTTGGCGCTAACAAACTGATCTCGCTTCTGACACTAAAAATATTTTTTTTTAACGGAATTTGGCGCAATAATGCGTTTTTGGGGATTTTGCCGTTAAAATCCTTTTCTTTACAGATTTTGACACCAATACAGTTATCTTGCTGTATGCAAAGGTAATGTGGGTTTTTGTGGATTTTGGTGCAAGAATCTGGTGCAAAATTGAATAAAGCAGTAGCACGCAGCAGCAGCACACAAAGTACTATGTACTTACAATGGCTACAGTGATCTAAAGGAAGTGACTACTTAACATGCTAACTCCGCCTGTAGGGTGTAGTTTTCATCCAATGGCTTAATTTGTGCATACATTAAAAAGCAGAGCAAAAACGCTTCAAAAAACGCTTAAAAAAAACGCTCCAAAAAACGCTCCAAAAAAACGAAAAACGCGCCAAAAAATGGACGTTTTTTCAGCTGCTTTTGACAGGCTGTGGACAGAAAACTCAGCTTCATGAACGTTTTTAGTAATTCGTTTTCAGGTCGTTTTTTGTCCTCTGCAATGTAGACATAGCGTAACTCAGGATGACTTTGAAGGGTCGCCATGGCTTGCTCCCGTGAGATAGTGGGAGAGGTAGTAACTGTACCCGCCGGTTGATTGGGCGTCGGGCCAATGGCGGGGGAGCCGGTCCTCAGCATGGGCAGGGCTTGGGGTGCCCCCGATAGCTGGCCAGTCCTCTTCCCGCTGGTGAGGGCAGGTAGATGGGCCTGCAGGGGAGACCCGAGGGTGTAAACCCGCTGGCGCGCACTCCAGAGGGTCTGGGACAGATTCCTGGGAGACTGGCATGACCAACAGTCCATCAGCCACTCCAGAAGTGTCAGGGCTCCCCTGAGGTAGCAGAGGTACGTAGGCTCCCTTTTGCTGACAAGGAGCAATGTCCTGCATTGTGGGGCTTATGCTAGGGCCTGAGGCAATCATTTCCTCCCCCGCCGTCACTGCTGCCACGCTCCCTCCTCCTAAGTCCTGCACACTCGGGGGCCCAGAGACGCAGGTGCCTTCCTCCATGGAGCAAACTGCCCACCCTGTACCTGCTACAGCTTCACTCTCTCCTCCGAGCAGCGCCTCCCGGTCCTTGGGTGTCAGCCAAGATGGCGGCGTCTCATGGTGCGACTCTCCCGACGCTACCTGAGCTCCGTTCTGTGCAGTGCCCGCTCTCTCGCCTTCTCCCTCCTCTGATGAGCGCCTCGCCGTCACAAGCTGGGGATCTCCGTCACTCCGATATACCTCCTGTGTCACTGCTGCGGACCGTGATCTCCTGCTCCCCTCCACAGGTCGGGTATTTGGCGCCGAATCCAGCAAAGGGCCGCGCTTCCTCCGGCAAGATGCCGCCCGCTCAGGGGATGAAGGCGCGGATTCACTGGCAGATTGCAGATCCGCCAGAGGCGCAAAGAAGTTAGAAATCAGCGCCTCTGATGTGGGTGAGGTAGAAGCACCCTTAGGTGTTTTTTTAATTCTCCTGGGACTCATTTTGCAGGCAAATGAGCTTTATTAGGGTAGGGTCCTGACGGAGCTCTCAGCCAGCATGTCCTGCTGCCAGCATTCCAGGCCACGCCCCCTCTAACCCTATTCCTAACACTAATTGTAACCCTCAACCTAAGTAAAAGTTGGAGTGTTTTAGAGGGTAAGTTACTTCTGTGTAGTTCCAGGCTCCCCCAGTTGTGTTACTTCCAGGGTGACCATCTGACATCATGTCATGAAAAGCAGAAGTGATGGGTGACATTGTATGTCACATCCAACATTTTTGAAACATAGTGTTAAGTATATGATTGACAGCACTCCAAGGTATGATGCAAATAAAAAGGTTTTATTCAACGCAACAGCGAGCTCCACAATTAAGAACGTATTCAATAGCATGACTCCTTTACCACAAGCCTACAGCCGTTATTCCTCTCCTCTTTTCCACACTCTGTGACATGGGTAGGAATATGGTTGTCAAGTTGATGGTTTATGGAAAACATTATAATCTGTTCTATTTATTACATCCTTATAAACCTCACCCGATATTGTGTTTAAACTACTCTTTATTGAATCCATCCTTAACGAGTTCATCAGATATTTTCCACAATGTTTGTTGCAAGAAAACGGGGCTTTCAGAAATTCCTTTCAGATGATACAGAAAGGGTTCAAGGACACTAAATAAGTCTAGTTATACTGTGCCGATGCACATCTGCCTTAGCAACAGCCAACTGGCCAGTCATGTGATCCTTGACACATACCAAAGAAAGAGATATGAGGCTGTAACTTGCGGATAATAAAACAGATGTATGCACCAGACCTGAGCTGTGTGGTGTTCAGCTCAGCTGAGACCAGCTTTTACAACGCAATTTGGACAGGGACAACAATTGAATAGGAATAGAACAAAAGATAATTCTACACCTAATATCTTGACCTGACATCGTCTCAGACTGAAACATTACGGTTAAAGTGTCACTATTGAATACATTTTTTCTTGTGCAGCTCACTGTTACGCTGAATAAAACCTTTTAATTTGTATCATACTTTGGAGTGCTGTCAATCATATACTTATTACTGTAGATTTCCAAACCTCTTGACAAGCACCCACCAAATTATTTATTGCCACAGAATGCCATCCACTACTCATAAAACACAGAGGTAACATATGGAAGCCAGTAGGGACTTTGGAAATCACAGTGGAAGCAACACCACAGTGGGAGTGATACGTGGCCTGGAGTAATGTCTGACCCGGAGGGATGGTGAAAAGTAAGCTAACTCCTCAAAAACTGGGTTTTGAGCTTTTATTATCGTCAAAGTTAAAATCGGCACAGAATGCGATAATTTAGGTTAAAAATCTGTGTCATCTTTAAATTTTGGGCCCATTTCGGCGTTTTCCTTCTTTTTGGCGGCCGCAAATAGCTTACGAATTAGGCAGGGTGAGATGTGTGTGGACGTCAGATGGGATGTGTAGGGTTGGTTGGCTGGAAAAATCAATGCCTCATTTTTAATAGAACAGCCCTTCTTTCATGATCAGTGTCTTTAGCGTCTCATAGCAGTGGGGCTTTGCCTTGCTGTGTCCAATCGTCAGCGAAATAATTTAATTTCTTCCAGAGAAAGCTTACTTTTAGCTGTGACCCTTAAACTTAGTTAGATCAGATTTTTTAAAGTTTTATGTAGTTAGGTAGGAATTTTAAAGGAGCATCTCCCTGTAAGTCCGAGGGGGGCGGGGGGGGGGGGGGGGGCGGGGCGAAAAACAGCAAGCTCTTTAAAGAATATGGTATAGTTCACAAGCTTAGTTGTAGGCATTGCACGCATGCTTTATTTTTAAAACAGTTTTTCTATTAAAATATTTCCTGAATATTGGGCGCCTGAACTTATTTAGGTAACATCTTTTTAGAAAAACTGCAGGTCTCTTTGTTAGGTCCCCAAACTCCACTTTTATTTCAGTATAACATTTAGATAGGTGTTTTTTTTAAAATTTTTCCCCCATTCAGTTTTTGATATACCCACCTTGCAGTTAAATTTGAATCAGCAATTTTGTGTCAGCAAAGGTTGATAGGTGCAAAAAATACCTTTTTTATCCGAATACATTTCAGATACGTGTTTTTTTTCCCTTTGGCCGTACAGCTTTGTTCTTTGAGGCACCTTGCACTTAAATGTGAAAAACCCCAATTTTGTAGTCCCCTCAGGTGAATTAAAAGGCCAAAAAATCCCTTTTTTTTTTTCCGAATCATTTCAGATCGTGTTTTTTCACTTTGGGCAGGCCAGTTTTTGTTGATAGATCTACTTTGCATTTAAAAACGAATACGAAATTTTGAAAGTCCCCACAGGTGAATTGATAGGTGCAAAAAATACCTTTTATTATCCGAAAAATTTCGATACGTTTTTTTTCATTTTTGGCGCGGGAAAAGCTTTGTTGATAGAGCTCCCTTGCGTTAAGTGTAAATTCAGAATTTTTTGTAAACCACGGGAATTGAAAGGTGCCAAAATACCTTTTATTATCCGAATACATTTAGATACGTGTTTTTTTACTTTGGCGCAGTACAGCTTTGTTGATAGAGTATTTTGCATTTAAATGTGAATCAGCATTTTGTAGTCACCCCCGGTGAATTGATGGGGCCCCCAAAAATACTTTTTTTTTTCCCAAATACATTTCAGATAGTTTTTTTTCCTTTGGCGATTAAGCTTTGTTCATTGGGCCCCCACTTTTGGGCATTTTTTAAAATGTTGGGGAAAATCCCAAGCATTTTGTATTTTTTTCACCCACAAGGTTTTTTTTGAATTGAAAAGTTGGCCCAAAATTTACCTTTTATTATCCAAATACTTTTTCAGATAGTGTTTTTTATTTTGGGCGCAGTAAGCTTTTTTGAAGAGCTACTTTGCAGTTAAAGTGAATACAGCAATTTGTAGTCCCACGGGTAAATTGTTAGGTGCCCAAAAATACCTTTTTTTTTCCCAAATACTTTTCAGATCCCTTTTTTTTCCTTTTGGGGCCACTACGCTTTGTTCATTGAGGGAACCTTGCATTAAATGTGAATACAGCAATTTTTTTAGTACACAGGTAAATTGAAAGGTGAAAAAATACCTTTTTTTATCCGAATACATTTCAGATACATTTTTTTTCCCACTTTGGCGCACTACAGTTTTGTTCTTTGGGAGGCACCTTGCACTTAAAGTAAATACAGAATTTGTAGTCCCCACGGGTGAATTAAAAGGGTGCCAAAAAAACCTTTTATTATCCAAATAATTTCAGATAGTGTTTTTTCATTTTGGCGCAGTACGCTTTTTGTGAGCTATTTGCATTTAAATGTAAAATACGAAATTTTGTGTCACCAAAGGTGAATTGAAAGGTCCCCAAAAAAATACCTTTTATTTTTCCCTACATTTCAGTACTTTTTTTTTTTCATTTGGCGCACTACAGCTTTGTTCTTTGAGGCCCCTTGCATTAAATGTGAATACAGCAATTTTGTAGTCACCACAGGTGAGTTGATAGGTGCCAAAAAAAAATTTTTTATCAAATTTTTTCAGATGTGTTTTTTCACCTTGGGGCAGTAAGCTTTGTTCATTGAGGCCTTGCATTAAATGTGAATCAGCAATTTTGTAGTCACCACGGTGAATTTGATAGGTGCCAAAAATCCCTTTTATATCCAAAATACTTTTCATTTAGTTTTTTTTCACTTTGCGCACTACAGCTTTGTTCATGGGGCCCCTTGCATTTAAAATGTGAATCAGCAATTTTGTGTCCCACGGGGAAAATTGAAAGGTGCCCCCAAAAATACCTTTTATTATCGAATACATTTAATAGTTTTTTTTTACTTTGGCGCAGTACAGCTTTGTTGATAGAGTACTTTGCATTTTAAAAGTGAAACAGAAATTTTGTAGTCCCACAGGTGAATTGAAAGGTCCCAAAAAAAAAAATCCCTTTTATTTCCGAATAATTTCAGTAGTGTTTTTTATTTGGCGCAGTAGTTTGTTGATGAGCTACTTTGCATTTAAAATGTAAATACAGAAAATTTTTGTGTCACACAGGTGAATTGAAAGGTGCCAAAAAATCCTTTTATTATGGGAAAAATTTTCAGATAGTTTTTTTTTCCTTTGGCGCAGTACGCTTTGTTGAAAAGAGCGACTTTGCATTTTAAATGTGAATACAGAATTTTGTAGTCCCCCACAGGTGAATTGAAAGGTGCCAAAAATACCTTTTATTATCTGAATACATTTAGATACGTGTTTTTTCACTTTGGCGCAGTACAGCTTTGTTAAAATATTACTTTGCAGTTAAATTTGAACCCAGAAAATTTTTAGTCACCAAGGTGTACTGATGGGTCCCAAAAAATCCCTTTTAATATCCGTATACATTTCAGACAGGTTTTTTTTTTATTTTGGGTCAGTCAAGTTTTGTTATAGATTATTTGCATTTAAAATTTAAAAACCAGCAATTTTTTTTGATTTGGGGGTTTTGAAAATAGCTGTGGGTTTTTTTTGTTTTTAAAAAGAGATTTTTAAAAAAACTCTTCAATCCCCTCTAAATTTTTATATTTCAAAAACATGGAGCGAAATTTCCCCCAGGTGGTAAGGAGCAAGGGGGGGGGGGTTTAGGAACATGGAGGTAGAGGTAGAGAGAAGGTGCTCCCTTCCAGTGCTGGCGACAACGCTCCCGGGATGTCAGTTGCGGACCGTCGGGCCCCGTACGCGGTCAGGGCCCCTGTGAATCTCAGTAGCGAACAGCGTCGCCAATTTGTCCTTCGGTGGTTAATGAAACCCCTGCACCCAGCAGTCTTACCTCCTCGTCCTCCCGTCCGGCCAAAAAATGTCGTCTCGCATATCAGTTTTCCGCCCAAACTTGAAGAGCCCAAATTCAATCGTGTACCCCCCATGGGTAACCCCATTTTCTGAAGCCCTTTTGTGAAAATGTGGTTGGGGTCAAAAAGGGCATGTTAAAAGTCAAGAGGCCCTAGAGGTGTTTTTCTTGCTCTGCGCCCGTTACTGATGCCATAGAGGGGAAAAGGAAGCCGATAAATCGGCCAAAAAAACCCCAGGCGGTCGGCAAGCCTTGCAGTCCCTCTTGCTTGTAGCCCGCAGTCCCCGGATGCAGAATGTCAGGACGACAAGTCACCTGGTTGTGATGATGATGACGCATTGCGGCCAATGTGGTTTTTCGCAGAATTTGCTTCGAGCGCTTTTTCCCCGGACGAGGGGAAAACGATGGGGTAGTGTCAGTCGGGGCCGCCTCAAAAAGGGAGGGGGGTGGTGCAGAAGTCCGCTGATAGATTCCGCGCCCCGGTCAGCGGAAACCCCGCCCTCGTTATTTTCCCTCAAAAAGGTCAGGACCCCCTCAAGCCCGGTCCTTCTTTGAGCAAGCCTCTGATTCACCCCAGTGTCATATGCCCCCATTTCTGTAAACGCATAAGTAGAGGCAAGAACCTTAGGTGGTTAACCACCCCAACATGTTAGTCAAATGCAGCGAATGCATGAGTTTAAATGGAGGCAAAACTTTGGCAAAAAAGGCCCGGGCCCAGCGGGCCTCCCAAACCCCTGTACACCCCCCTTTCTCCGCTCCTCTCCTCCACCCCACCAAGCATTCCCCAGCGCCCATGTCTTCAGAGTCTGATCAGGCATTAGCCTCCCCTTTGCCTCCCCCGTGTCCCAGTACCACTGCCACCAAGGACCCCCCTACCCCCTTTTCCTCCCGCCGTTTGACGATCTGACGCCGTTTCAGCGGCCATTCTAGCAGCCGCCTTTGTTTCCAGGTTTTTCGAGAGAAAAAAAACACTTTAATCCAAACCATCCCCAAAGCCAAAAAACCCGAATGTCGGCATTGCAAAGGTTGGGTTTGGAAATGTTGCCTTTCCGTCTGGTGGACCGTGGGTTCCGCCACTCATGGCCCTTGCCTGCCCCCAATACCCGATGCCCAGCAGGCATTTTTTGCCAGAAAAGCCGTCCCTGCCCCTGCAGCCAAGTTCATCTAAAATTTTAAGCGCGGTTTTTGCTCGTGGCGGGAAAAGTCCCTCTGACACCGGGGCAATGGATAATAAGCACGGCCAAGGCCGCTATTCTCTGTGACGCTCACTGGGGGGAGTCTTGGGGGGACGGTGCTCTCAGGGTCGGCGAAAAGCTTCAAAACCCCGGGGGGAGGTCCCCCGGTCCTTGGTGGGACACGTGCCCGGAATCAGGCCGTGTTGGAAAATTTAAATTTTTTGGAGCGTCCACACACAGGTCGGAGCTGTGGATGGCTCTCCGCAAAGAGACCGAGCGTGGTGGGTGACAAGAACCTTGTGCCAGCAAAGGTGGGTGCGAAAAGGGCGAAAAAACTTCTGCCGCCTTAAGAATGGTAGGGTGGAGCCATCCCCTTTCCCGGCACATGTCAAAGAACCTTTTCTCCGAAAATTTTTTAAAGAGTACCCCGGGTCTGGACTGCCGCTGAGGGAAGGCTGAAGTCTAAGTTCCCTTCCCCCGTTCGCACCCGCTTCGTTTCCCCCCTGGCTGCGTTGCAAAAATCAGCTCGGGCCCCCGTCAAACCCTCTCATTGTTGACATGGCAACACGCTGGAAATTTCCCCCCCCACTGCTCAGCGAAATTGTGGCGCGGCAAAGCCATTAGCAGTCGAAGTGAATGGCCGACAAGCAAGGTGCGGTCGGGGTGTTGAGCCCCAGAGTGGAGGCAGGTGAAAGAGCTCTGCACCATCCTTGCAGTTTGAAGAAGTCACCAAAATGGTCAGTGCGGGCGATGCCCCTTGTTAGCTGGCATTGTGGGATCTTAGTTCTGGAACGATCGTTGGGAATTGAAACAAAAGGTCCCCCAGCGACGGAGGAGGAGCGGAAAAATGCGGACCGGAGCCCTTTTTCTCCGTGAATCACAAGGGCCCCCAGTTTCTCAATTTTATCTGTCTATTAGGCAGTGGTTCGGGGTCCAGGGCTAGTGCAAGGCAGGCATCAGTTTTCAGGGTGCATATTCAGGAAGTCGGGCTGTGTTGAAACTGTGCCCGGGGGAAGTGGAGGAGGAGGAGGGGAGGTATTTTTAAACCCCGTTACCGACGTCCCCGCCCTTGGAAGAGGTTTTTCGCGAATTTTTTGGGGGGGGGGAAATGAGGAAGATAGTTTTTTTAGTGCCCCCCGACCCGAGGGTTTGGGAAAACAAGGGTCCCTCTCTCCATGGTGTTGGATGCTCCATTTCCCCCATCAAAATGAAAACAGTTACTGGGGGGCCCCCTCCCGGATCCCCGGGGGACAAAAAAAAACTCAGCATTTCCTCCCACCCCCCCAAATAGGATAAAAAGCGGAATGGAGACCTTGTGATTGATCAACTGGAGAATCTGTTGCGTCTGATTAGTTTTCAAATTCACGATGGAAAAAACATCAGCGAGTGACGCTTGAGTGCAAAGGGGGCCCTTTTGCGGCAGCAGCAGCAGCAGGCAAAGGGGGCAGAATTAATGGGTGACCTGGCAAACTTTATTTACCCACCCCACCAAGCATGCAATGCAGGGCACACATCCAACACACAGAGCCAGCTTTAAATCTGGTGCACGACTTTTTGGTCTCAACACCGTGTTTTTTGTATGTGTTCCGGACCCCAAGACTTTTGGTACCAAAAAGGACGAAAAGGCCCCAGTCCTCGCCACGCCCCTAAGGTGTTTCCCCGCCCCGCAGCCCGCGTCATATTGAGCGGGGCCTTTTGCACAGTGGAGGAGTCATTACAGACAAACGCTCCGGCTTTCCACAGATAATGTGGATCGTTTGACTTTCACAAAATGAAAGGGAGGATCTTGATGTGTTGTGGCCCAATTTCCCAGGTACCCATTAGTTGCCGGTCTACTTTCACATTCCTCTTCAAAAGAAATGGTCCCCTTTTAAAAAATTTTTTTTTTAAATATTTTTTTAAATTTTTATTTATTTTCTTTTTTCCAAAAGTTCATTTTGCGGTTTTACTGTGAGGAGACTAAAAGACAGCAAGGGTTTCATGCAACACCCTATTCCATTTACTCACTTTATTTTAGAAATTTTCGCATTGTCAATGGTTTTGAGGGTTTTTGCTGTGGTAAGCTTAATTATGGTCCTTTGGAAAAGAAAAAGTGGCTTCTAAGTGGCATTTTCCATCACAAATTTTTAATAGGTCTGAGAAATCATATTTTAAATTTTTTGGGGTCATTTGCTGTGAGATACGCAATAATCATGGTCCTTTGGAACAGAAAATGGGCTTCTAAGTGGGGATTTTCCCCCCACAATTTTTAAAAGTGGCTGAAAAAGTTATTTTTATAATTTTTTGGGGGCATGCTGCTTTTAATGCAGCAACACTTGGGCCTATTCTAAAAAATGTTTTTCTAACAGACATTTGTTTTCACAAAATTTTCAAAGTGCTCAAAAGGGTCATGCTTTTAATTTTGGGGGATTTTGCTGTGACATGCAGCTATACTACAGGTCCATTTTAAAAAAATGTTGTTTTAACAGAATTTGTTCTTCACAAATTTTCCAAAGGGGCTCAAGGGGATGCTTTTAATTTTTGGGGGCATTTTGCTTGACATTTTCAGCTATACTACGGGCCTATTAAAAAAAAATGTTGTTTTCTAACAGACATTGTTCTTCACAAATTGTCAAAGAGTGGCTAAGGGGATGGTGCTGTCAAAAACAGGGATAGGTAGGAATGTTAATGGACACATTTTTGCAAATTTACTTGTTTTTTTAAGATCTTTTAAATAGCTAGCAATCCCTGTTTTAAACAACCCATTTAATACAATTAAAAAAGGAAACAAAGAATGGGGGGATTCCGTCCCATTTTAAAAAAGTGTTTTCTAGAAATTAAAAATACTAAAAAAAATTTCATGTACAAAATTTTGCTGGTAAAAATTCCCCGATTGTCAAAGGGAGGAAAGGGAAGACTTGACAGATGTGTTATTCGAGGCATGGAGGCTTAAAAATTTTCTGGGGCGGGAGTCACATGGGGAAAATTTTTGATCCCCAGGGGGTCTGCCCCCTAATCACTGAAGAAGGTTTGGGGGAAAAAAATGAAACCATTGAATTGATTGGTGAATCAGTTCAAAAGCCAGGAGGGAAAATGTTTCTCAACTAAAAAAGTTTTTTGGGGGATGATTAGGACATTTGTTTACTTAGGGGGTGTGCGGCGAATTAACACATTACCGTGTAAAAAATACCTTTAAAACTGGGGAGGGGGGTATGTTGTATGTTATCACATTGAAAAAAAAGCAAAATGATAATAATGTAAAATTTTAAATAAAAATTTCCTAAATAAATTCTGTAAACATTTTTAGTTACCAAAAAATATATAAATGACGTCATGTACAAAAAAGCATAGTGCCACTTTGTGATTGTGGATAAAAAAGGTTTAAGGTCATGCTGGGCCCGGACAGGTATGGTCAATGCCAGTTCAATAAAAAGGTGGTTGAAAGATCCTTTTTTTTGGCCTTTTTAAATGTGGGGGTCATGAGGTTTGGGGCTCACGCTGCGTTCGGGGCAGGGGGTTTTCTATGTCCCCGTAAACTAAAAAGGTGGTTGAAAGACTCCTTTTTTGGCATTTTTAAATGTGGGGGTCTGAGGTTTGGGGGTCTGCTGGGGCCCTGACAGGGTTTGTCAATGTCTACTGAATAAAATGGTGGTTGAAAGGGGCTCCTATTTCAGCACTTTTTAAACTGTGGGGCAGAAGGTTTAAAGGTCATACGCGGTCGGAAGATATAGATAATGTCAGTGAAATAAAATGGTGGTTTAAAGACTCCTTTTTCCGGCACTTTTTAAAAGTGGGGGTCATGCAGGTTTGGGGGCTATGCTTGGCCCAGGACAGGTATAATCAATGTCCAGTTAACTAAAATGGTGGTTAAAAGACCCTTTTTTCCCGGCATTTTTTAAATGGGGGGGTCATGCGGTTTGGGGCTCATGTGCTTTCCCGGGACAGGGATATTCAATGCCCAATTCAAGTAAATGATGGTTCAAATCATAGTTCTGGCACTTTTTAATTTGTGGGGGATGCAGGTTTAAGGGTCAGGCTGGGTACAAGAAGGGTAGTAAATGGTCTGTGACTTTTTTTCTGGATTTTATAACCCAAGTGTGTTGCCTAAGTGTAGACGTTTTCCTTTTACTGTTGTGGATGTTTAATTTCAGCTTCTCCGCCCTTTTTTGGGTGTAAAATGAAGGTGTTTTTGCTCCCATAGATTTTAAAGGTCACGGCATAATCGAGTCACTATCGAAAAACTTTTCGTAGGGGGGACTATCGACTATCGATCGATCTCGATAGCCAACGCAATCGCTCAACACTAGTCACCATAAAACCGAGCTGATCCCTTACAATATTTATTATGTCCCCCTGAAGCCGTCTTTTCTCTAAACTAAATAACCCTAACCTTGCTAATCTTTCTGGGTGTAGCAGTCAGCACAGTCCTTTTATTATTTTTGGTGCCCGCCTTTGTACCTTTACAAACTCTACAATGTCTTTCCTGTTCACTGGTGCCCAAAACTATACACAATATTCCATGTGTGGTCTAACCAGTGACTTGTACAGTGGGAGAATAATATTCCCATTATGTGCATCTATGACCCTTGTAATACTACACATGATACTATTTGCCTTGGCAGCTGCTGCCTGACACTGGCTGCTACGGTTAAGTTTGCTGTCCACCAGGATTCCCAAGTCCTTCTCCATGTCAGTTTTACCCAGTGTTTTTCCATTTAACATGTAATCATGTAATGGATTTTTCCTCCCCATGTGCATAACCTTGCATTTATCAATGTTAAACCTCATCTGACACTTCTGTGCCCAGGCCTCCAACCTATCCAGATCCCTTTGTAATAACACATTATCCTCTATTGTGTGGATTCCTTTACAGAGCTTAGTATCATCTGCAAAGATCGATATTCTACTGTGCAATCCCTGTGTAAGATCATTTATGAAAATATTAAAGAGGATAGGGCCCAATACTGATCCCTGTGGTACCCCACTAGTAACAGGGATCCAGTCTGAGTATGCACCGCTAATTACCACCCTTTGTTTTCTATCAGTGAGCCAGTTGCTTACCCACTTGCACACATTTTCCCCCAGTCCAAGCATTCTCATTTTACTTACCAACCTTTTATGTGGAACAGTATCGAATGCTTTAGAAAATTCCAAATATATGACATCTAGTGCCTCACCCCGATCCAGACTGGAACTAACTTCCAAATAGAAGCTGATGAGATTAGTTTGACAGGACCGATCCTTTAAAAACCCAACTGCTGGCAGCTGGCTATAGATAGAAAACTGGGGAAGACTGCTGGCAGAATCTGGAAGAGCAGTAAGTGGCGAGGTGGTGTGAATTTTTTTTTATTTCCCTACAACAGTACTAGCTTAAAATTATCTTAAATAAGAAACAAACAACCCATCTAATGTGAAATTTAGATTGTAAACACCAAAGGGGACAGAGAACTGTGTGAGTGATAATCTCTATACAGTGCTGTGGAATATAACATTTCATATATGAAATAGTACTACGTGGTCAGAGCTCTGTTTTTCTCTGATACAATGCTTCACATTTAACTGCATAGTGTATTATTATTGAGTTCAATGCTTATAAAGTATGCTCTCAGCTCTCCCTAGTGGTAGAAGAGTTATATCTTGTCTATAGACTCTATGCAGAGAAACTGGAACTCCTTGACAGAAAAAGGGTTCTAAATGCAATAACACGATGTTAAGAAACCAGCACAATGTTCTGATTATGTTACCATAAACATAGAGTTCAAGAGTTGGCATATAATGTTAGGGTACGACACATACTCGTCAGGTTCTGAATCCTAAAACCGCATTGTCCAATGAGTATTTTGACATAGTTTTCAGGGTCAGAAGATGAGTCCCATTCATCTCTATGGGGTTTTGGATGCAGATATGATATAAAAATGTTTGGGTCTTCTTTTTTTACCTAAAATATGGTGGAAGAATGAATATGCTTCAAGTTTTTTGTACAAACGACGGTTGTGTAATCCAGTTTCAAGAAAATCTGAGTTGTGTGGAGTACAACTTGGATTTTCAATCGAGGTCTATGGGGATTGTTTTACAGTCGGTTCTGGATGGATTTGAAATTCTGAATTCGTGTCAAAAACTTCCTGTGTAGGTGGGCCCTAAGGCTATTTCAAGTGTTTTCTGTTATGGTATTTGTTAATTTTGTTTATTAAAAATGTTGTGTTTTAACACAAAAACAGTTACAAATGGGTCACAATTTTCAATTTGGCTGGTAATCTCTAGACATGTTCCAAAGCTCTTGTGGGTTGGACATAGATTTACAGAGTAGTTACCCTCTACAGGTGGCACTAGAGAATCGTCTTTCTTCTTTTTGGGTGAGAGCTAATTTGCAAGCCTTTTTTCCTATGGACCTTGCCTAGTCTAAAAGGCTCTCTAAGTTCATTACAGAAAGAAACACACACCCCAAGCACATAAATCAAAGCCCTCTCACAAGTATCCTGCCCCTTATTAATCTCAGTCAACTATTTTACTATTTTATAGGTCCTTTTCCTTTTGGAGAAGATTCTGGTTTGATGACAATCCCTAATTATATTGACTTACATGGTAAGTACCTCTAACTGTTATATTTTAGAAAGAGTCTTTTTTTTTTCTTCAGGAGAAGGTCTAATTTGCACTTCCTTTTGTATAAAAATTCATAAACAAAGAGATGAGCTTATAGTATTTATGTACATGTTGGGTGACTAAGGGGTTACATTATATTTACATACAGAGCATTGGGGTTGGGCTTTCTCTGCCAAACTCCTTCCATCTGTGTGGTTATACGTGGAGATGGACGAATTTCTCAAAAATTCGGTTCGGTCACTTCGCCGAATTTCCTGACAAAAATAAATTCGGTTCGAATAACTTCGGGACGAATCGCGTTAAAAAACAGCTATTTCCAGGCTGCACAGAGCCTGCAGGGTGCTGTAGAACGTTGTGCCATGCTTAAATATGCAGAGGGAGCTTGGTTTGGTCTTCATACAATGTTGTGTTTTAGTATGACACGCACATGACTGCCGCCGCTCTTAGAATCGCTTCACTATAAAATTCCCTGGGCACTTAAGAGGGCAAAACTGACCAAAAAACTGAAGCGGGAATGTTGCCTGAAAATGTCATGGCAGCGACAGCTGGAAAAAAACAAGCTGAGAGCTCAGGTGGCAACATTAGTGACAGAGTGTGGAGGTGACGGCGGCAGCCACAGCAGCATGAGGTCAGACAGTGGCACAATGACATTCTGGAGGTGGCAAAACAGTAATAGGCCACAGAGTGGCACAATGACACAGTGTGGAGGTTACGGCAGCAGCCACAGCAGCAGCATGAGGTCAGACAGTGGCACAATGACATTCTGGAGGTGGCAAAAACAGGAGTAGGCCACAGAGTGGCACAATGACACAGTGTGGAGGGCATGGCAGCAGCAGCATGAGGTCAGGCAGTGGCACAATGACATTCTGGAGGTGGCAAAAACTGGAGTAGGCCACAGAGTGGCACAATGACAGAGAGTGGAGGTGACGGCGGCAGGAGCAACAGCATGAGGTCAGAGAGTGGCACAATGACACAGTGTGGATGTCACGGCACCAGAAACAGCAGCACAGCATGAGGTCATAGAGTGGCACAATGACAGAGTGTGGAGGTGGGTGGCAATACCAGTCCCTGGTAAAGATGATTGGTGGCAGATGGAGAAATTGTCAGCAGATGGGGGGCATCAGGCGGCATCAGAATAGTGGGTGAGGCAGGTAGTTTGAACCCAGACTCATTTCTCAATAGGGTGGAGAGCCAGAAGTCATCCCTCTGCCGGATGCTGACTATTCGGCTGTCACTAGCCAGGCAAATCAGCATGCTGTGGGCCATCTGCACAAGTGACTCTGAGGGGCTCCCTGTCTCCATCTCCACTGTATACTGCCACGATGCTTGCAGGTCATCTGCCTCGTCTTCCTCATCTCCATCTACCTTCTCCAGCTGCTCCTGCTCCTCCTCTCTTGTCACCTGGGTAGAAAATCCACTCATTTCACCAGACAATGCTTCTGCTCCAATGTCCTCCTCCTCCTCCTCCTCCATTTCAGTCCCCACCGGACTCATTTGGCCACGAGATGTAGTCGCCACGTCTCCAGTCCCCTGCACATACAGATTTTTCAGCATCTGTTCCAGGACATGAAGCAGTGGAATGACGTTATTCATCCCGTAGTCCTGGCGACTGACAAATAACGTTGCCTCCTCGAATGGCGTCAACAAACAGCAGGTGTCACGCATGAGCTGCCACTGGCTGACATCAAAGTTACACAGGGGAGTACTTCTGTCTGCCTGGATCATCAAATAATCGTTAATGGCCTTTCTCTGTTCATACAGTCGGTCCAACATGTGCAGGCTGGAATTCCAACAGGTGGAAACATCGCATATCAGAGTGTGTTGGGGGAGGCCATTCTGCCACTGCAATTCGAGGAGGGTGTTCCTGGCTTTGTAGCTTTGTAGGAATGGATGAAGTGCATGCACAGTTTCGTGGCCATTTTCAGAATCTTCTGAAGATCGGTGGAAGACTTCAGGAACCTTTTCACAACCAGATTGAACACATGCGCCATGCAGGGCGCATGGACTATCCCTTCTCGGTGCAGCGCGGACACCATGTTCCTCCCATTGTCCGTCACCATGGTTCCGATTCGCAGTTGGCACGGAGAAAGCCACACATCGATTTCTTGCTGCATGACGCGAGCAGTTCCTCCCCTGTGTCTTCGTTCGCTGAGGCAAGCCAGTGTAGAACTGCGTGACACCGCTGGCCCTACACATGTGGTATGATGAGAAGTACTTGTGGAGGCTGAGATGATGGTGGTGGTGGAGGAGGAGGAGGCGGACATTGGCGCAGGAGCCGCAGTTTGACAACGTGGAGGAGAAAGCGGCGTCTCCTGTCCAAGTTGTTGGTGTGCCGGGGCAGGAAGCACATTCACCCAGTGGGCCGTAAAGGACATGTACTGGCCCTGTCCGTAGTTACAGCTCCAAACGTCCGCGCTGCCGTGCACCTTGGAAGAAACCGATAAGCTCAAGGACTGGCCCACTTTCTGTTCTACATATTTATGAAGTGCTGTACTACTGCCTTTTTGGAAAAGAAATTACGGCTTTGGAACTCTCCATCTCGGCTCGGCACAAGCCATTAGTTTTCTGAATGGTGCAGAGTCCACCATTTGGAAAGGGAGGGACTGCAGTACCAACAACTTGGACAGGAGCACGGTCAGCTGCTGCACCTTAGGATGGTTGGACGCATACTGTTGTCTCTTTGCAATCGCCTCGCTGAACGACTGCTGGCGCCATGAGTAGCGAGGAGCAGGAGCATCTGGACCGGGAGATGATGTCAAAGAGAAACAGCTCCCTTCTGCAGAGGTGGTGGAGCCTTGACTGGCTGCAATGGCATGCGTGCCACTGGCCGCTGCTGCTGCTGCGGCGGCAGGATGGACCACCACATCTGAGCCACATTTCTCCCAGGCCACTGGATGGTGACGCTGCATGTTTTGACGCAGGGCCGTGGTGCCAATGTTAGCTCCCTGGCCACGCTTCACTTTCTGCCCACAGATTCTACATATACCCATATTCGGCTCCTCTGGTGTCTTAGCAAAGAACTGCCACACCGCCGAGTAGCTGATTTTACCGCCAATGCTCTGCACTGAGTGACTACTACCGCCGCTGCCTCGCTGAGCCCCTGTGCCGCTACTTTCTTGGACCTGCGAAGCGGGTTTTCTACCCCGTGGCCGCTTGGCTCCCGACCTCACACTGCTGCTACCCTGCTGACTAACGGCCACACAACCCACTTCCTGGCTGCGCCGCTGCCTGATGCGCAAGCTGACGCCCTCTTCTCCTGACGATGATAAAGCCCTTGCCTCACCCAGCTCCCAAGTGCGCTCGGCTACATCATCATCTATTTGTGTTCCATCATCACTGCTATCCTCATCACCGGTCTTGGTATGCAGAGGCTGACCCCTCACAACATGACCTCCCATGCCACTCTCCACATCTATACTTTGCTGCCTACTGCAAGAAGCAGGGGATATTGGCCCCATTTCTTCGCTGCCAAGTAGCTGCTGACTGCCCTCCTCAAATTGTTCATCCTCGCTATATAGTGGCGCTGAGCCCAGACTACATAGTAGATCTCTGGCTGAGGGAACCGGATGGGACAGAGGCGGGCTGAGGACAGGTGAGGGCCGCTGACCCGCTCCCGGGCCATGCCAACTAAGGGTTGTGTCTGATGTTCCCACCGACTCTTGGCTGGGGTTGTCAGATGTCATCTGGGAGGAAGTGGATGACCTAGTCAACCAATCAAGAAACCTTGGGTTGCTAGTCAGTACACGGCCGCAGCGGCAGTTGTGGCCTCACCGAGTGACCCCTGCTGCGACGTCCCCTTACTGTGCTGCGACCTGGGCCAGCTCCAGGAATGTTTGTGCCACTGCCACTCGCAGGTGAAGAGCCTGTCACCTCTCTGTCTGACATACTGTTTGTTCTAAAATGTACAGACACTGTTTGATGAAGATATCTGTATATGATAAATACACACCCTGTATTTGACTCCAAATTAACCCAGTAACAAGCTTGGGTAACCCTTGGATATAAATTGCGCTCCACAAATGGGCAGGAAAAATGTACTTGTATGTGCCGTTTAAAAACTCTGTGTATTTTACTGAATATAAAAGCACAAACAGGCTTAACTAACCTTCGGATATGAATTATGCTACAGTTTTTTTTCTGTGGCAGTGAAAAACAAAGTTTCTTTTACTGAGAACAACTGCAGAAAAATACTTAGTTAACCCTTGGATGTAAATTGCGCAAAAGAATTGAGCAGCCAGAAACTACCAGCTTTGTAGCGTGTTACAATGGCGTGTATTTTACGCTACACAACAAGAGAAAACCTTCGCTTGTGAATTATGCTACAGGACAAATGTATTGTTTGCCAGTGAAAAAGACGGTTTCTTTTCGTCACCACAGCAGCTGAACAATGCTTAATTAACCCCTAGATATAAATTCAAAGTGTAATGGACAGCTCACCTAGTGTTGCGTGGAACGCCAATCCCCTCAGCTGGTCTGTGCACGATTCTGGATACTATCCGTCCATGTAGAAATTCAATAAAATACTGGAATCAGCACTAAGACGTGAGAAGTTCAAGAGCAGTCGGATTCCTCTAAAACATCCATCTTTTTATTGAAGACATCTTTAAAATTCACAGCGTATTGGCTGAACAAGCATGAAAGACAGGAGACCACGAACTGGGGTAGACGGTGGATGGCTCTGACCGACGCGTTTCAGGTCACATGACCCTTACTCATGGTGACGTCATCCTCATCACACCACATTTAAATAGACAGACATAATTAAAAACACCTGAAAACCTGATTCTAAACCTGAACCATACAAAACGGATAGTCAGTGTTAAAAGCTAGCTGTTAACCCTATACACTCGCCCCTAGTAATGATCTTGGATGTCTGGACGTATATTCATTCCCTTGGGAGTGCGTGTATCTAAATTAAAAATCCACCAAGCCTCCCGTGCCAAAAGTTTTTTGTGTAAATCTCCACCTCGTGCTGAGTTGCTAACTTTCTCTATACCTATCACTGATAGAGAGCTCGTATCATTTTGATGTTTTAAAGTAAAGTGTTTGGATACCGCAGAACATTTAAAGAGCTCGGTTTTTCCTATGTCAGATAGGTGTCTACGAATGCGGGTTTTGAGAGGTCCTGTGGTGCAACCCACATATTGTTCCTTGCCTAAATCGCAATTAACCAAATATATAACAAACCTGGTATTGCAGTTTTTAAAAGTTTTAATTTGGAAACTTTTGTTGTTACTGAAGGAGGAAAACATGGTGGTTTTGGTGATATACTTACAAGTGACACATACATTGTGTCCACATCTAAAACAACCAGTAGCACTAAGCCAAGTTGTCTGTGCATTGACTTTAGACATAAATAAACTTGGAGAAACACTAGATCCGATGGTGGGGGCCTTACGTGATGTATACCAAATATCATGTTGCAATACATTCTTAATTTGTTTATTAACATGTAGTATTGGAAGATGCTTTTTGACTATATTTACAATTTGCCTGTATTGACGACTGTAACTAGTAGAAAACGTGATGGCATTATTGTTGGAAGCTATAACCTTTTTGTTTTTTAAGAAATAAATCCGATCTTTTGAGATTGTCTACTTTAGTAATGGCTTTATCCACCATTTTAGATGTATATCCCCTCTGCAGACGTCTACTTCTCAAGGCCTCTTGTTGATTTAAAAAATCATCATTATTAGAACAATTTCGCTTTGTTCTTATAAGTTCGCCTACTGGTAAGTTATGTATAACATTGGGGGGGATGACACGATTCTGCTCTTAAAATAGAATTCCTGTACATATTTTTGCGATATGGTGTAACAATAATGGTGCTTCCTTCACTCCCAGTTAGCGTGACATCCAAATAATCTATGCTTTGAGATCTGTGTTGGTGGGTGAATTTCAAATTCATGTTGTTACTATTAATATATTTTACAAACTTTTCCACTGATTCCGTATCTCCCACCCATAGAAATATCAAGTCGTCATTAAATCTGGAACACCACCATATGTGTTTGACAAAAGGGTGATCAGTGTTAAACAAAAATTTGTTTGAATTTGTTTGTTATACGTACGGCTATCATCAGGAAGTTGCTCCCTTTTCACATTACCATCCATATCGCATACTTAAGATTGCACATTGTTATCTATGCCTATTTGAATGTCAACATGGATAATGAAGATGGTATTGCAGCAGATTGCGTGGATCATAACGCCCGCAGATTGAATAGAGCAGCGGATATATTCAGACAGGAAAGACCAGGGGAGACGGAGAAAGATGCAGACATAGTGAAGGCCTTTCGTGATTTAGAATTGTTACTATGTAAAGAAACGAGGACGTGGTGGGACATGACCACTTTACAAAAATATATAGAACAAAAGATGATACCAATGGGATTGAGATTGAAGAAAACCCCAACTCTAGAGTATCCCGGTGATTTCATGAAAAGATGGCTTTGCTATTCTCGCCAAATGTTCCATAGAACTTATGAATCTTATTGTGGAACAAGAGACACAAGTAATGGAACATATTAAAAAAGACATTGTTGCAAGTAAACAGGAACTTGATAAATATGAGAAAGATGATACATATAGACAGCTCACCTTGAGAATGAATGAATCCGTACGTAAATTAGAGAATCATGTAATCAGTGTCAAACAAAATAAATACAAAAGAGATTCCCAAGATTACATAGAGAACAGAGTATATAATTGGAAACCCTCAAGGCCACATCTTAGATCCATTTTGAGAAACGGCCGAGGAAGATATAATACACAACACAGGAGAAGGGTCAGTTTTCCTAATATTGACACCAGCGTGGATCGCACTGCCTCCGATATTTCTGACAATTCATCAGACCAATCTATTAGAGACTTTCCATTACAACATCGCTCACGTAATTGGAGAAATACACGAGGGACTGAAATACAGGAACTTCGGGATCCGGGTTATAATCAGGACAATGCCAGTTCTTCACCGTACAATCAACCTCCAAAAAACGGACGCGACGAGCAGGCCGGAAACATCAAAGGCACAGGACGGAGCCCTTGGGACACTCGCAAAAGGATAAATTTTTTATCACCGATTGTAAATTTATCTAGCCAAATCATTCCTTCACATGTTAACAGTGTGTTAGCCAAGGGATTAGGCTTCTGTCCATCCAGGGATTTCCAGATCTATGACACGCTCTTAGATGTGAATAGATTAGTCAGGAACATCACAATAAAAAATCACTTTATGCAAATTAAGAATAAGACTGATCAGTACACACTTATTGATCATATGCCAGGTCAGGGGGCACACAATAGTATGTTTGAAAATAAAATACCTGAATTTAGGGAACTGATTTGTATCACACAATTGCGACAACTTGAAAGTGAGGTTTCTAAGTCTGATATTAATAATGTAGATACAGGTAGAGATTCAGGCATACGGAATGATAACTTTTATCCACTACATTCACGGATTCCTACTATGGACATCTTTCAGGACCGCAATGAGGAGGAGCTAATTGAGTTGCATGAGAGAGAGGTCCTTAATAGGAACTCGCAAAGGCAATCCAATCTTAGTAGCCAAGAGTGGAAAGCCTTGAAATGGCTTCAGGAAAACGATAGACTGGTCATACGCCAAGCAGATAAAGGCGGGGCTGTAGTCCTCCTTGATGCGGACCTTTATAAAAGGGAAATGATAAAAATGTGGGAAGACACCACTAATTATAAAAGGTTATCACACAATCCTACTGAGGAATATAGGAGGGACTTACAAGAAATATTAAATCAGGGAGTTGCACAAGGAATTCTTTCACAAGAATTTGCAGACAAATTGAATGTTCAGAATCCGGTCATCCCTATTATACATGCACTTCCCAAGGTACACAGGGAAGTTTTTCCCCCTACTCTTGGACCCATCGTCTCAGGTATTGGCTCATTGAATGAGCAACTGGGACGATGGGTCGACAGGCAGTTGCAGCCCTTTGTACTCAATTTACCTGGCTATCTAAGAGATACCAAACATCTAATATATACCTTGGAGTCTGTCATTTGGCCGACCGGGGGGTCCTGGTTGTCGTGTGATGTAGTGGGTTTGTACCCCTGCATCCCTCATAACCAGGCCCTCCTGGTCCTACAGGAATTTTTGCTAAAATATGGTAATTACTCTTCGGCGAAATTATCTTTCATTATCTTGGCCACCGAATACTTGTTGACACATAACTTTTTTACATTTGATAAAAAAAAATTTCAACAAATTAATGGCGCATCAATGGGGCACGTTTTTCACCATCTCTCGCCAATATATATATGGCAATTTGGGAAGAAAAAATTTTGTTTAACACTGATCACCCTTTTGTCAAACACATATGGTGGTATTCCAGATTTATTGACGACTTGATATCTCTATGGGTGGGAGATACTGAATCAGTGGAAAACTTTGTAAAATATATTAATAGTAACAACATGAATTTGAAATTCACCCCCCAACACAGATCTCAAAGCATAGATTATTTGGATGTCACGCTAACTGGGAGTGAAGGAAGCACCATTATTGTTACACCATATCGCAAAAGTATGTACAGGAATTCTATTTTAAGAGCAGAGTCGTGTCATCCCCCCCATGTCATACATAACTTACCAGTAGGCGAACTTATAAGAACAAAGCGAAATTGTTCTAATAATGATGATTTTTTAAATCAACAAGAGGCCTTGAGAAGTAGACTTATGCAGAGGGGATATACATCTAAAATGTTGGATAAAGCCATTACAAAAGTAGACAATATCAAAAGATCGGATTTATTTCTTAAAAAACAAAAGGTTATAGCTTCCAACAATAATGCCATCACGTTTTCTACTAGTTATAGTCGTCAACACAGGCAAATTGTAAATATAGTCAAAAAGCATCTTCCAATACTATATGTTAATAAACAAATTAAGAATGTATTGCAACATAATATTCGGTATACATCACGTAAGGCTCCCACCATCGGATCTAGTGTTTCTCCAAGTTTATTTATGTCTAAAGTCAATGCACAGACAACTTGGCTTAGTGCCACTGGTTGTTTTGGATGTGGACACAATGTATGTGTCACTTGTAAGTATATCACCAAAACCACCATGTTTTCCTCCTTCAGTAACAAAAAAAGTATCCAAATTAAAACTTTCATAAACTGCAATACCAGGTTTGTTATATATTTGGTTAATTGCGATTTATGCAAGGAACAATATGTGGGTTGCACCACAGGACCTCTCAAAACCCGCATTCGTAGACACCTATCTGACATAGGAAAAACCGAGCTCTTTAAATGTTCTGCGGTATCCAAACACTTTACTTTAAAACATCAAAATGATACGAGCTCTCTATCAGTGATAGGTATAGAGAAAGTTAGTAACTCAGCACGAGGTGGAGATTTACACAAAAAACTTTTGGCACGGGAGGCTTGGTGGATTTTTAATTTAGATACACGCATTCCCAAGGGAATGAATATACGTCAAGACATCCAATATCATTAGTAGTGGCGAGTGTATAGGGTTAACAGCTAGCTTTTAACACTGACTATCCATTTTGTATGGTTCAGGTTTAGAATCAGGTTTTCAGGTGTTTTTAATTATGTCTGTCTATTTAAATGTGGTGTGATGAGGATGACGTCACCATGATTAAGGGTCATGTGACCTGAAACGCGTCGGTCAGAGCCATCCACCGTCCACCCCAGTTCGTGGTCTCCTGTCTTTCATGCTTGTTCAGCCAATACGCTGTGAATTTTAAAGATGTCTTCAATAAAAAGATGGATGTTTTAGAGGAATCCGACTGCTCTTGAACTTCTCACGTCTTAGTGCTGATTCCAGTATTTTATTGAATTCCTAGATATAAATTGTGCAAAAGAATTGAGCAGCCAAAAACTACCAGCTTTGTAGCGTGTTACAATGGCGTGTATTTTACACTACACAAGAGAAAAACTTGTAATTAACCTTCGCTTGTGAATTATGCTACAGGAAAAATTTATTTTTTGGCGGTGAAAAAGACGGTTTATTTTAGTCACCACAGCAGCAGAACAACGCTTAATTAACCCCTGGATGTAAATTGCGCAAAAGAATTGAGCAACCAAAAACTACAAGCTTTGTAGCGTGTTACAATGGCGTGTATTTTACGCTACACAACAAGAGGAAAACTTGTAATTAACCTTTGCTTGTGAATTATGCTACAGAAAAAATGTATTTTTTGCCGGTGAAAAAGACGGTTTATTTTAGTCACCACAGCAGCAGAACAACGCTTTATTAACCTCTGGATGTAAATTGGGCAAAAGAATTGAGCAGCCAAAAATTACCAGCTTTGTAGCGTGTTACAATGGAGTGTATTTTACACTTCACAACAAGAGGAAAACTTGCAATTAACCTTCGCTTGTGAATTATGCTACAGGAAAAAACATTTTTTTGGCGGTGAAATAAACTGTTTCTTTTAGTCACCACAGCAGCAGAACTGAATTAACCCCTGGATGTAAATTGTGCAAAAGAATTGAGCAGCCAAAAATGAAGTGGTATTTGTATTGTAAAAACACTGTTTATTTAAATGAATACAACAGGAACAGGCTTAGATCACCCTTGGATATTCAATGTACTGTGAGCAGATAGCATTAAAATGGATATGCAGCTGCAGTGGAGGCACACTGGACTTCAGATCCAATACCCCACAAAATCAAAAATAGAACGTTAAGAGAAGCAGTCTCTGACACAAGCTGAGACACCCCCCAAAGATCGCTGTATAAAAATGAGTTCTTTAGTATCAGCTATCATAAGCAGCCGCAGCAGCACCTTCCCTACTCAGTACAGTGAGAGCGGTATGAGCTCCCAGAGTCGCTCCCGGACTTATATAGTGCGGTGACGTCACAGAATCCCGTCGGTCTCTGATTGGCTTCATCTCAACACCTGTCATACAGGCTATGCCCTTCTTCCTCCCAGAGTTCTTTGCCCCATGTAATGCCATGTGCTCGCAGCCATTTTTTCAATCAAAAGCACACTTCGTTCACCCGAAGTACCCCAAAGTTCGACTTCGTTCCAAACCGAAGTTTTCCTGAAATTCTAAACGAATTCCACTTCGTTAGAATAAATTCACCCATCTCTAGTTATAAGCCTGCTCTTCCCCACACTCTCTGCCTAATCCTTGTAGTCTTAGTTTGTGGTGGGTCGTGGTCTGTTTTGTTAGTGTGTTGTTGCTGCCCTTGTGGGATCCTGCATGTTGTTTGTTGGTCTGCTGCCATGTGTCTGAGGCTTTTTCTGTAAGTTTTCTAGTCATGTTCTTATGTCAGAGATCTTGCCATGATTCTGCTGGTTGCCTTGTCAGTTCATGCCTTAGTTTCTAGCCAGTGTCTTAGATTGTGTCTCTGCTTTGTTTCTTGTCATGTTCTTGGTGTAGTGTCCTTTTATCTTTATGTTTTGCACCTTGGCCTCTGTCTAGCCTTCTCCATTGGCATCCGTTTGGCCTTTATGTCTGTTTAGTTCTATCTCCTGTCTGTTTTGTTTTATACCTCCATGTCTCTACACCTAGTCTGTTGTATCATTGTCCCTATTCTTGGTGTCTAGCATTGGCACGTCTGACCTGTAACATCAGCTGTCACTGCCGGGGATTGTTCTGAGGTAGCACCTGGCGGCGTCAAGGAAACCATCCTTACCATCAAATGTTCTGTGAAAATTCCCGATGGCCGCATAGTTACACCTCCTTTGAGCAAGCCCGGCAGTGGTCCAGTGGCTCCAGTACTCGCTTTACCAGCTCACCCGTTACACCTAGTCACTTTTACCTAGAGTTTTTCCATGGAATGGATGTTTCCTTCCCATGTGCATAAATCCATGTTAAACCTCATCTTCCACTTCAAAACTTATCCAGATCCGTTTGTAATAGAACATTATGGTCTATTGTGTTAATTACGTTACACAGCTTAGTATCATCTGCAAAGATTGTTATTCTACTATGCAATCCTGCTGTAAGGTCATTAATGAATGTATTAAAGAGAATAGGGCCCAATACTGACCCCTTTGATAACCCACTAGTAACAGGGTTCCAGTCGTAGTATCTACCATTAATCATCACCCTTTGTTTTCTATCACTGTGCCAGTTACTTACTGACTTGCAAATATTTTCCCCAGTCCAAGTATTCCCATTTTACTCACCAATTTGTTATGTTGTACAGTATCAAATACTTTAGTAAAAAACAAATCTATGACATCCACTACCTCACCGGTATACAGCCTAGAACTAACTTTCTCATAGAAATTAATGAGAGCAGTTTGACAGGACTGATCTTTCATAAATCCATGCTGGAACGGAGTTATACATTTATTTTTAGGCAGATACTCCAGTATTGCATCTCTTAGAAAACCTTCAAACTATTTACCTACAACAGAAGTTAAACTTACCTGCATATAGTTTTTCCAGAATCACTTTTCTGACCCCTTTTTGAATATTATGACGCTGGAAACTTCTTTATTTCATTCCTTTTTGTATATTGGCACCACATTTGCTATGTGTCAATCTTTTGGGATATCCCCAATTACTATATAATTTCCTGGGTTAGACAAGAGACATATAAGGAAGAGTTAACCTCATCCCTATCCCTCCATCAACAGGAAGGTCATTTTCCTCATTAAATATGGAGGAGAAATTTTTTTTAATAGATTTGCTTTCTCCTCATCACCCTCTACAATATCTCCCTCACTACTTTTCAAAGACCCAACATTTTCAGTTTGTCACTGAGCACACCACTCTGTGCCTCCATTCTCCAGCGTCTGGACTCACCTTTCCCTGCTCCAGCTCCGCTCACTATCACTGGCCGGCACATGCGTGACCGTTCCCTAGGTCGCATGCACTGACTCTTAGGGATTTAAAGGGCAAATGCACCACTGATTATCAATTTTTGTTCACTTCCCCTGCTACTCCTCACCACTGTGTCGGTGTGTTTTCCCATGTTCCCTAGCGTTATTCTGCGTTATTCTCAGTGTTTCTGGATTTGATCCGTGCTATGTCCCTGACTATTCGATGCCTGCCGCTTGCTTCTACCTTACCGCTTGTGACCCAACCACATTCTGTCTGCCGCCTCAACTAACCTTACCACCTGTCCACTGACCACGTCTCAAACCTGCTCCAACTTTACCACGACCGCACTTTCACCATAACCACGAGCGTCCATTTATGGTGTAGTGACCTGGGAGTCCCCTGCAGCAAGGTCCAACTGGCCCTACGACAGGTTCTTGTGAATACAGCGGGAGGGCTCTTAAGACTCCGCTTCCTTACATGGTTCATATCCATCTCTCACGGTGACCCAGGGGATATCTCGACCCGTAATCTTTTTTAATCTTTTTATTATTTATATAGTTAAAAATATTTTGGGATTAGTTTTACTCTCTTTTGCAGTATGCCTTTCCATCTCCAGCTTTGCTGTCTTTATAATTTTTTTTGCATATTGTAGTTTTTCCTTCTAGATTTTAAGTGCTTCTTCACTGTCCTCCTGTTTAAATAGCTTAAACGCTTTATTTTTTGTTATTTATTGCCTGCTTTACATCTCTGTTGATTCACTTTGGGTTTTTGCTGTTTCTTATCATTTTATTTCCATAAGGTATGTACCTCTCACAGTGGATGCTTAAGATTTTTTTTTTTTTTTTTAAATCTCCCATTTATTATGTTCTGTTATTTTCCCAGTCAATGTGGTTTAGAGCCTCTATAAGCAGATTCAAATTAGCCTTTCTGAAATTCACTGTTGTTGTGGCTCCTAGACAAAATACTCTATTGAAGGATAAATGGAAATTTATTATATTGTGGTCACTATTTCCTAGGTGCCCCTAAATCTGGACCTTTGTTACTTTGTTACTCAGGCCTATTAGTCAATATTAAGTAAAAAAGAGCCTTTCCTCTAGTCGGCTCCTGCATTAGTTGGGAAAGGTAACCATCTTTAGTTATTGACAAAAAAAATTTTCTTTGAGAGTAAGAGGTTTCAGTTTCCCAATTTATGTATGGGCATTTGAAGGTGCCCATAACAACAACCTCATTATAATTAGCTGCCTCATTTGCCTGAGGAATACATCTTCCATGGGTTCTGTTATATTTGGTGGCCTATAGCAGATCCCTAACAGAATTTTATTACTGTTATTGCCCCCCATGTACAGTTGAAAGTTTGCATACACTATACAAAAATACACATGTGCATGTTTTTCTCACTATCTGACTTGAAATCAGAATAAACATTACTGTTTTAGTCCAATTAGGATTACCAAAATTATTTATATTTGCCAAATGCCAGAATAATGAGAGAAATTTTTTAAAGCATTTGTATTACTTTCTGCAAAGTCAAAAGTTTACATATAATAGGATTACTATACATTTAAACAATTTGGGACAGCTCATATGATGATATCATGTCAAGATTCTGATTTATCTGGTTTATAGGCAACATCTGAGTAAATTAGAGACACAGCTGTGGATGTTTTTAAAGCACACTAGAAACACACTGCTTCTGTGTGTAACATCATGGGAAGGTCTAAAGAAATCAACCAAGATATCAGGAAGAGAATTCTGGACTTACACAAGTCTGGATCACTTTCCAGATACCTAAACGTGCCTCGTTTATCTGTACAAACAATTATATGCAAGTATAAACAAGATGTAAATATCCAACCATCATACTGCTCAGGAAGGAAACAGGTTATGTGTCTCAGAGATAAACGTGCTTTGGTCCAACATGTGAATATCATCCCAAGAACAAAAGCAAAAGACGTTGTGAAGATTCTGGCGGAAGCTGGTAATATTGTGTCATTATCCACAGTGAAATGAGTACTGTATCAACATGCGCTGAAAGGTCACTCTGCCTGGAAGAAGCCAATACTCCAAAAGAAAAATATAAAAGCCAGATAAATGTTTGCAAATGCACACAGGAACAAAGACCTACATTTTTGGAGACATGTCCTGTGGTCTGATGAAACAGTTTGGCCATAATGACCATTGATACGTTTGGAGGAAAAAGGGAGAAGCTTGGAAACTTAAGAACATCATTTCAACTGTGAAACACAGGGGTGACAGTATCATGTTGTAGGGTTGTGTTGCTGCAAGAGGGACTGTTGAACATCACAAAATAGCTGACATCATGAGGAAAGAAGATTATGTGGCAATACTGAAGCAACATCACAAGACATCAGCCAGGAAGATACAGCTTGGGTGGAAAGGTGTTTTCCAAATGGACAACGATCCAAAGCATACTGCGAAACTGGTTACAGTGGCTTAAGGATAACCAAGTCAATGTTTTGGAGTGGCCATCACAAAGCCCTGATCTCAATTCTATTGATATTTTATGGGCAAAGTTGAAAAGTCAGTTGCAAGCAAGGTGACCTACAAACATGGTTCAGTTACACCAGTTCTGTCAGGAGGAATCAGTAAATTCCTAACAACTATTGTGAGAAGCTTATGGAAGGATACCAAAACATTTGACCCAAGTCATACAGTTTAAGGGCACTGCAACCAAATACTAATTAAATGTATGTAAACTTTTGACTTTGCAGAATGTAATAAAAATGCCTTAAAAATTCTCTCTTTCTCATTATTCTGGAATTTGGCAAATATAAATAATTGTGGTAATCCTAATTGACCTAATATGGGTAAGGTTTATTCTGATTTCATGTCAGATAGTGAGAAAAACATCCATATGTATCTTTTTATATAGTGGACGTAAACTTTGGGTTTCAATTGTATATCTACCCATAGTGACTCCTCATGCTCATTCCCTGTATCTTCACTCAGTGTTGGCGTTTGACAGGATTTTATATAAACACATATACCTCCCTCCATCTGATCTTTTCTAAACAAGCTATAACCGTGTAAGGTAACCATCCAGTCATAGTTCTCATCCCGCCAAGTGTCAGTTATTTCTATTTCCCAGCTCTCTATCTTCACTACCTTGCATAGAGATGGGCGAATCGATTCTAACAAAGTGGAATTCGTTTAGAATTTCAGGAAAACTTCGATTCTGCAGTTTGTGGTGATTCGCGAGAACGAAGCGTGTTTTTAATTGCTAAAATGGCCACAAACACATGGCGCGACACGGGGCAGCGAATTCTGGGAGGAAGAAAGGAGGACACTCAATGACATGTGCAGAGATGAAGCCAATCAGAGACCGGCGGGATTCTGTGACGTCACAGAACTATATAAGTCCGGACGCAACGCTGGCTGCTCACATTGACCTCGTTGTGCCGCTGCTGCAGCTTATGCAGTGATCTCACACAAAAGAAATTTGTTTTTAACAGCGATTTTGGGGGGGTGTCACTGCTTTTATCAGAGACTGCTCCTCTTCCGTTATCATTTTGATTCAGTTTGTGGGGTATTGTAATTAAAGTCCAGCATGAGTCCAATTCTGCCCCATATACATTTTAATGCCATCTGTTCAGTTCTGGAGCACATTGAATATCCAAGGGTTGTCTAAGCCTGTTTATGCTTTTGTATTCAGTGAAAGAAACGGCGTTTTTACAAGCCACAAACCAGTTAATTTTCTGCTGCTGATTTTTTTTAGCGCAATTTATGTCCAAGGGTTATCTAAGCCTCTTTGTGCTTTCGTATTCAATAAAAAAAACGGCTTTTTTACACACCACATACCAGTTAATTTTTTCCTGGTGATTTCTGTAGCGTAATTTATATCCAAGGGTTAATTAAGCGTGTTTGTGCTTTTGTAGTCAGTAAAATACACAGCATTTTTACACGCCACATACCACTTAATTTTATCCTTGTGATTTTTGTAGTGCAGTTTATATCCAAGGGTTATATAAGCCTTTTTGTGCTTTTGTATTCAGTAAAAGAAACAGCATTTTTACAAGCCACATATCAGTTAATTTTTTGCTGCTGATTTCTGTAGCGCAATTTATATCCAAGGGTTATTTAAGCCTGTTTGTGCTTTTATATTCAGTAAAATAAATGGTGTTTTTAAATGCCAAAGACGAGTAAATTTTTCCTGGTGATTTCTGTAGCATAATTTATATCCAAGGGTTATTTAAGCCGTTTGTGCTTTCTTATTCAGTAAAATACACAGCGTTTTAACATGCCACAAAACAGTAATTTTTTTCCTGGTGATTTCTGTAGCGCAATTTATCTCCAAGGGTTAATTAAGCATGTTTGTGCTTTTGTAGTCAGTAAAATACACAACGTTTTTACACGCCATATACCAGTTAATTTTTCCTGGTGGTTTCTGTAGCATAATTTATATCCAAGGGTTATTTAAGCCTGTTTGTGCTTTCGTGGCCAGTAAAATACAGAGCGTTTTTACACGCCACATACCAGTTCATTTTTTCCTGGTGATTCCTGTAGCACAATTCATATCCAAGTGTTACCCAAGCCTGTAAGTGGGTTCATTTGGAGTCAAATACATGGTGTGTATCATATACAGATATCTTCATTAAACAGAGTCTGTAAATTTTTTAACAAACAGTATGTCTGACAGAGAGGTGGTAGGCTCTTCACATGTGAGTGGCAGCACAGTAAGGGGACGTCGCAGCAGGGGTCACTCGGTGAGACCAGAACTGCCAGTGTCATCTAGCAGCCGTGTGTTGACCAGAAACCCAAGGGTTCCTGATTGGTTGACTAGGTCATCCACTTCCTCCCAGATGACATCTGACAACCCCAGCCAAGAGTAAGTGGGAACGTCAGACACAACCCTTAGTTGGCATGGCCCGGGAACAGCTCAGCGGCTCTCACCTGTCCTCAACCCGCCTCTGTCCCATCCAGGTCCCTCAGCCAGAGATCTACTATGTGGTCTAGGCTCAACGCCACTATACAGCGAGGATGAACAATTTGAGGAGGACAGTCAGCAGCTACTTGTCAGCGAAGAAATGGGGCCAATATCAACTGTTTCTTGCAGTAGGCGGCAAAGTATGGATGTGGAGAGTGGCATGGGAGGTCATGTTGTGAGGGGTCAGCCTCTGCACACAAAGACCATTGAGGAGGACAGCAGTGAAGATCCAACAATAATCGATGATGATGTAGCTGACCGCATTTGGGAGCCGGGTGAAGCAAGGGCTTCATCATCGTCAGGAGAAGAGGGCGTCAGTTTGCGCGTCAGGCAGCGGCGAAGCCAACAAGTCAGCAGTGAGTCAGCAGGGTAGCAGCAGTGCGAGGTCGGGAGCCAAACGGCCACGGGGTAGAAAACCCGATTCTCAGGTCCAAGAAAGTAGCGGCATAGGGGCTCAGTGAGGCAGCGGCGGTAGTAGTCACTCAGTGCGGAGCGTTGGCGGTGAAATCAGCTACTCGGCGGTGTGGCAGTTTTTGGTAAGACACCGGAGGAGCCGAACATGGGTATATGTAGAATCTGTGGGCAGAAAGTGAAGCGTGGCCAGGGAGCTAACATTGGCACCATGGCCCTGCATCAACACATGCAGCATCACCATCCGGTGGCCTGGGAGAAACGTGGCTCAGATGTGGTGATCCATCCTGCCGCCGCAGCAACAGCAGCAGCAGCACCCAGTGGCATGCATGCCATTTCAGCCAGTCAAGGCTCCACCACCTCTGCAGAAGGGAGCTGTTTCTCTTTGCCATCATCTCCCGGTCCAGATGCTCCTGCTCCTCGCTACTCATTGTGTCAGCAGTCGTTCAACGAAACGATTGCAAAGAGACAACAGTATGTGTCCATCCATCCTAAGGTGCAGAAGCTAAGCGTGCTCCTGTCCAAGTTGTTGGTACTGCAGTCCCTCCCTTTCCAAATGGTGGACTCTGCACCGTTCAGAGAACTAATGGCCTGTGCCGAGCCGAGGTGGAGAGTTCCAAGCCGTAATTTATTTTCCAAAAAGGCAGTACCAGCCCTTCACAAATATGTAGAACAGAAGGTGAACCAGTCCTTGAGCTTATCGGTTTGTTCCAAGGTGCACGGCAGCGCGGACGTGTGGAGCTGTAACTACGGTCAGGGCCAGTACATGTCCTTTATGGCCCACTGGGTGAATGTGCTTCCTGCCCAGCCACACCAACAACTTGGACAGGAGACGCCGCATTCTCCTCCATGTTGTCAAACTGCTGCTCCTGTGCCAATGTCCACCTCCTCCACCACTACCACCACCATCTCAGCCTCCACAAGTACTGCTCCATCATACCACATGTGTAGGGCACAGCGGTTTCACGAAGTTCTACACCTGGCTTGCCTCGGCGAACGAAGTCACATGGAGGAACTGCTCAGCGTCATGCAGCAAGATATCGATGTGTGGCTTTTTCTGAGCCAACTGCAAATCGGAACCATGGTGACAGACAAATGGAGTAACATGGTGTCCGTTCTGCACCGAGGAGGGATGGTCCATGCGCCCTGCATGGCGCATGTGTTCAATCTGTTTGTGAAAAGGTTCCTGAAGTCTTCCACCGCTCTTCAGAACATTCTGAAAATGGCCACGAAACTGTGCATGCACTTCATTTATTCCTACAAAGCCAGGCACACCCTCCTCGAGTTGCAGCGGCAGAACAGCCTCCCCCAACACATGCTGATATGTGATGTTTCCACCCGTTGGAATTCCAGCCTGGACCGACTGTATGAACAGAGAAAGGCCATTAACGATTTTTTGATGATCCATGCGGACAGGAGTACTCCCCTGTGTAACTTTGATGTCAGCCAGTGGCAGCTCATGCGTGACACCTGCTGTTTGCTGTGGCCATTTGAGGAGGCGATGTTATTTGTCAGTCGCCAGGTCTACGGGATGAATAACTTCATTCCACTGCTTCATGTCCTGGAACAGACGCTGAAAAATCTGTATGTGCAGGGGACTGGAGACGTGGCAACTACATCTCATGGCCACATGAGTCCGGTGGGGACTGAACTGGAGGAGGAGGAGGACATTAGAGCACAAGCATTGTCTGGTGAAATGAGTGGATTTTCTACCCAGGTGACAGGAGAGGAAGATCAGGAGCAGTTGGAGGAGGTAGATGGAGATGAGGAAGACGAGGCAGATGACCCGCAAGCACTGTGGCAGTATACAGTGGAGATGGAGGCAGGGAGTCCCTCAGAGTCACTTGCGCACATGGCCCACAGCATGCTGATTTGCCTGGCTACTGACAGCCGAATAGTCACCATCCAACAGAGTAATGACATCTGGCTCTCCACATTCTTGGACCCTCGCTACAGTTCCAAAATGGGAGCCTTTTTTCCAGCTGCTGAGAGAGAGGACAAACTCAAGTACTATAAAAAAAAATCCTCCATAGTCAGTTTGCTAACGTTCCGAAACCATTTTGGCCAAGGCAATGCTACCTCCATCAGCTTCATCATTAATACCTAAAAAAGTTCCAGAGGAGTTTATTATGAAGTATAAACGTGTTAGTTTGAATCCAGTTTCTGCGTGACACCAATTTGTTCAAATGCAGCGTATGGAACTTGAACTGAAGGAGACCCTAACTACAGGGAATGTTTTAGGTGCTTATTTTGCATTCGGTGCCATTAGTGATGGAATTTAGTACAAAACTGGAATGGGAAGCAAAAGCAAATGCTGCAAAACTGGCTTTGAATGAGCTTCTTCAGTAGGAAGAATGTGAAAAACGCCTCCGGGACTATGAAATAAATAATAATAATCTTTAGAGCCTATAGAGAAAGCATGTCCTTGCGCCTTGTCTGTCATATCCGTGTACCGTACCTCTTGCCTCCATCCCTTGACCACAATCCTTGCCAACTGTTCTAACCTTACGCTTGTCCCCGACTCCGAGTTTGCCTTACGATTTTGTACCTCGCTACACCTCTGCTGCCACTGCAAGCAAGTCACGTCAGAGGTAGCGACCTGGTAGACTCCCGTCGCAGCAAGTCCATCCTCTTTGCGGCGGGCTCTGGTGAAGAGCGGGACCTACTTAGATTCCGCTCCCTAGCGTAGCTATTACCATCATCCCCTTACTGTGCTGCGATCTGTGACGACTCCAGGAACCTACTATTGTGTTTTTTGACACTATTGTAGGATCTTCTGAGCCCTCAGCTTGTTTTTCTCCAGCTGGGGCTGCCATGACTTTATCAGGCTGCATTCCCACTTCATTTTTTTTGGTCAGTTTTGCCCCCGTAAGCGTCCAGGGAATTTTCGAGTGAAGCGATTCTAAGAGCAGCGGCAGTCATGTGCGTGTCATACTAAACACAGCATTGTATGAAGACAAAACCAAGCTCCCTCTGCATATTTAAGCATGGCACAATGGTCTACAGCACCCTACAGGCTCTCTTCAGCCAGGAAATAGCTGTTTCTTAATGCTTGTTTTTAACTAATTTTGTCTGAAAATTCTGTGAACTCGGGGAATCGAATTTTTTAGAAATTCACCAATCTCTAATTTTACCTTCCCCCCCCCCCCTCCCGCCCAAGTCTAGAATTTAAATACTCCTCCAACTTTCTGGCCATTTTCTCCCCCAATACAGCTGCACTCTCCGCATTTAGGTGGATCTCATTGATAGCCAAGATAGAAGTCAGCCCAGTTCCCCAAAAACCCAAATCCCTCTGCTCGACACCAATGTTTAAGCTGGAATACCCCTTTAACTTACACTCATTCAAATTCTGAGGACCTATAGTTATATTTTTTCATATATGCCATTAACAAAATAGAAATACCAGCTTTAAGGAGTAAAAAGATCATTAAATTGTTTAGATAACATACTAGGATACTTTGCAATAGAATAATCTGCTTTCACAGTAAATGAATACTTACTAAAAGACTTCCAGTTCTGCTTTTTCAGTGCCACGGAATGTTTAACAATTATATAGTTAAGTACTTCATAAACCAGCAAAGTAATTCTGATAGTTTCTGTTTGTAAATAGATATTTTCTTTGTAAGTACATTTGCAAGAAAAAAGTAAACCTTTTAGAATTGTCTAAATTTTGACTAATAACACAAATGGTTGTACTGCTCAATTTTTTTATTGTTAATATTAGGTAAACTTCTACAGTGCAGTGAGGAAAAGTAAGTAACAGATAAGAGACTATAGTCCATTACCTTTTTTTCTTATACAGCCCGTTTGCCTCGAGCTTTTCTGATATATACACTCTCCAGTCCTTCATCCACCACAGGGGAGTAACATACAACCCTTGCAGGTACTTTTAGATGAAAATACTTTGCTGGTAACATAGAAGCAACAAAACAATATACATTACATGAAGATACAACATATTTTGCAATACAATTGGTTAGTTGAATAATGCAGTACATTTGGTTACTTCTTATCAACATACTTTTAATCATAATACACTATGGGCAAAATGTCAGAAAAGAGGCACTTCCACTGCAGTTTTAAGGCGCATTAAATGCATTAAATGAGGGTATAATGCGCCTGAATAAATAAACCTGTAAAAAATCTGGAATGTGTTATACTTTGTAAAGCATATTTAATGCGCCTAGGTGTATACCAAAAAAGGTGCATAGCATATCATTGCTAGCATATTTGATGCCATAGTATCTCAATAGCATTAAACATATTACCACATAGATCTTATGAAGTAGCAAGAAATTAAAACAATAAAACTTTTATATACTTAAAAAAATGGAAAAAAACCTCTAATTTACCAATAAAGGTTCTTGCCCTCTAAGAAAGAGAGACTGAATCCGGCGTCTCCAATGGCAGCAATAAATTTGACAGCTTTGTAAGACTTCCTGTTTCTAAGCTGATAGAGTCCACAGGAAGGAGGGAGATTGTTCATGTGCAGCATGGAAACACATGGGAGATATCACATCCGTGGCCATTAGGGCCTCTGCAACATCCTCTATTCACAAAGTATGGCAGAGGATGCACTGTTAATTTCCCCCTTGCTTTTCCAACTGTCTGCTGTTGTTGGCATGGGCTGGAATTGGTTAATCAGTCAAAGTTGATTGATCAGACTTCTGCACCATTGGTCTCTGTCCCAGATGCCATTGAGCCAGTCCAATCATGTTCTGGACCGTGTCCCTGGCTTCCTATTTAATACCTTCCCAGACACTAGGTCTTTTCTGGTGATATACTTGTCTGGATCTGGTTTATCTTTTGGCTACTCCTCTGATTCTCCTCTTGTCCTACATTTTTGTACCTTTTTCCCTCTCTGATTTTGACTCGGTTTGTCGTACTTCCCTTTACTGTTTGACTGTTTTTGTCTGTCTTTCTTTGTGCACGTATTTAGGGTAGAGACTTTCGCCAGATGCCACTGGTCATCTAGGGCCGGGCGGGCAAATAGGCAGGGTAAGACTGGGGGGGCCTACTTCAGGCCTCAAGTGCTATCTTTGGGTTTGTGTTTCACTGTTGCTAATATTCTACCAGCCTATCCTACTGGTCAGGGACTAGACAAAACTTTTAAAAAGGCAAACTTATTTGCCAGTCCTGAATCCTGACCAAATCTGAGCACTTTGCATTGAGGTGCAGTACATAATCGGCTCCTCACCTCACAGTTGGTATCTTCCAAATAAGAGGAGGATTTTCCAAGTTTTTACCCTCTTTCTGCTAAAATTAAAGTAAAACCTTTTCCCCTGTAATACTGACAGAAATTGTCTGATTTATATGTATTTGAGTCTTATAATTTCATCTATGGTTAATTGTATTTTTTTCAAAGCAGGGAGCTTATCTTTAAGATCAGGACTAGTGATGAGCGATTACGTCGACTATCGTCATCGAGTCGATAGTCGATATCGTCAATTATCAAGACGATTTCCGATAGTCGATAGTAGATTATCGCTGAAGACCATTAAAGTCTATGGGAGAGGAACAACACCTTCATTCTTACACCCAAAGAGGGATGGAGAAGCTGGAATTAACATCCACAACAGTAAACTGGATATGTGCTACATCTTAGGCAACACACTTAGGTTATAAAAGCCACAGAAAAAAAGTCACACACCATTCACTATCCCTGTCTTGTACCACAGCATGACCCTTAAACCTGCATGACCCACAAATTAAAAAGTGCCAGAAGGCAGTATGATTTGAACCATCATTTTACTTGAACTGGACATTGACTATACCTGTCCTGGACCGCAGCATGACCCTTAAACCCGCTAGACCCACAGATTTAAAAAGTGCCGGAAAAAGGTGTCTTTCAACCACCATTTTAGTTTCACTGGACATTGACTATATCTGTGCTGGGTTACAGCATGAGCCCCAAACCTGCATGACCCCCAGATTAAAAAGTGCCGGAAAAAGGAGTCTTTCAACCACCATTTTAGTTGAACTGGACATTGACTATATCTGTCCTGGGCCACAGCATGAGCCCCAAACCTGCATGACCCACAGATTAAAAAGTGCCGGAAAAAGGAGTCTTTCAACCACCATTTTAGTTGAACTGGACATTGACTATGACTGTTCTGTACCACAGTATGACCATTAAACCTGTCTGACCCACAGATTTAAAAAGTGACGGAAAAAGGAGTCTTTCAACCACCATTTTAGTCGAACTGGACATTGACTATATCTGTCCTGGGCCACAGCATGAGCCCCAAACCTGCATGACCCACAGATTAAAAAGTGCCGGAAAAAGGAGTCTTTCAATCACCATTTTAGTTGAACTGGACATTGACTATAACTGTTTTGTACCACAGTATGATCATTAAACCTGTCTGACCCCCAGATTTAAAATGCGCCGGAAAAAGGAGTCTTTCAACCACCATTTTAGTTGAACTGGACATAGACTATCCCTGTCCTGGGCCACAGCATGAGCCCTAAACCTGCATGACACCCAGATTTAAAAAGTGCCGGAAAAAGGTGTCTTCCAACCACCATTTTAGTTGAACTGGACATTGACTATATCTGTCCTGTGCCAACGCATGAGCCCCAAACCTGCATGACCCACAGATTAAAAAGTGCCGGAAAAAGGAGTCTTTCAACCACCATTTTAGTTTCACTGGACATTGACTACCTGTCCTGGGCCACAGCATGAGCCCCAAACCTGCATGACCCACAGATTAAAAAGTGCCGGAAAAAGGAGTCTTTCAACCACCATTTTAGTTGAACTGGACATTGACTATATCTGTCCTGGGTAACCTACATCTGTTCAAGTCTTCCTGTACCTCCCTTGTACAATTCAGGGGAATATTTGTATCAGCTATTTTGTGTATGCCAGTTTTTAGTAGTTTAATTCTAGAAAACACATTTTTAAAATAGGATGGAATCCCACCATATCTTTGTTTCTCTTTTTTTAAATGTATTAAATGGGTTGTCTCACTACAGGGATTGCTAGCTATGTTAAAGATTTTGCAAAAACAAGTCATTTTGCAAAAAGTGTCCATTAACAGTACCCCTACCAAATTCCTTTTTCTGACGCCCCCATGACCCTTAAAGCCCCCTTTTGGGAAAATTGTGGAAAAAAAAATGTTTTTAAAACCACTTTTTTTTAACAATAGACCTGTAGAAATCCCGCATTTCCCAGAAACCATCCCCCCAAAAAATTTCAAAACATGCCCCTTGACCATTTTTGCCCAATTGTGAAAAAAAAATTTGGTGCCCCGGGGTTTAATGTGCTCAGACTGCGACAGGCTCAACGCTGATGTGGCCCCCTCCCTAAACCATGCGGCTGACAAAACCCCTTTTGATTGACGGGGGCCCAGCCACTCCTGACAGGGGGCAGTGCCCCACCAAATTTGGGGGGCCCCCGGAGGCGTTTCCAAAATCACTGCAGGGGCTGTATCCGGGAAATTTCCCATTTAAACTCCCGGGAAAGCTGACTGTTTCGCCTGGGGATATTCCGGGTTTCCCCCTGTTTTTCCTGTTCATTTTTGGGTAAATTTGTTTTTATCCTTTTAACCTCCCCGCTTTTTTAACTTATTCCCTCGGTTTTTGTTTTTGGTTTTGGGCCTTCCCTTTTGATTTTTTACCGACTGTCTACAAATTTTTCCCTTTTCGACCCCCCATCACTTTAGCATGAAAGGGACTGTCGCCCAGTTCCCCTTTTTCTGCCGCCTAGGGGCAGCCTCAAGTGGGAAAGGGGGACGTGGCCCTGGGTTCCGTTAGGGGCACGCACCTCCCTTGACGGGACATTATCCCCCGGCCAAAACCCGTTACTGCCTACCCTCACTTTTAAACCCCATGACAACTCGGGAAAGAGCAATGCAGGGGCTCCCCCAGCTAGTCCGGGATCTGGCGCTGGGGGTAGAAAAACAGGGGCTCCCCCAAGTCAGAGGTCCCGCATTACCTTCTCCTCCTGGGGAACCCCCTATCCAGTTGCCTGACAGGTTTGCAGGTAAAAGGGGGGCCCTTTTGGGCTTTTAGAGGGGGTTGTCGCTAAATTTTTCGGGCTCTGCCCATTTTACCTCGGGAAAATGAGGAACAAAGGGTGGGAATTGTTATTCCTTACTGGCGGGGTCCCCCCCAGGATTGAGCTTTTTTCCTTTACCGCATGACTCACCTGAATTTGTCTTCTGGGGACATTTTTCTTTCCCCGCTTTAGGGGAAACCCCTTTAAATTTTACCCAATGGGGAAGCTGGGGCTGAGGCCAGCTGACCACCTTGAGGCCAGGTGAAAAAGACTGTGGGGGAGTTTTGACCCGAATTTCTTCGCTGGTTCTTTCCGTCGGGGTTTGAACGACGCAGCTCTAAATTTCCATTTTAAATTAGGGTTAGCTGACCATGAAGGGAATTTATTGGTGGCTTACCCCCCCCCTTTGGAAATTTTTGATAAAGCCAGGCACTGGCCGTTCGTCTGGACAGCCCTTTTTTGGGAAGACGGCAAAAAAAAGGTTTCCCCCCCCCCCGTGGCCCCACACCATGGTCACCCCAAAAACCCGTTGTTTCCCCGACGAAAACCCAGAGACCCCCATGAAAGTAGGGGCTTTTTGTACTGCACTAGGACCGTAGGACTACTCGTCGCACCCGGGGGGTTGTGCTTCCACTGGGGAAAGAAGATGGACACAGAATTCGGGTTTTCCCCCAAAGGGAAACCCGGGTCGGAAAAACCCCAAAACCCAAATTTGTCACAGGGGGGAAATCACCTGGGCGACATTTTTTCCTTTATTGTTTCAAAATAAGTTGTTGCTACCAGAAAAATTTCTTTACTTGTCGCTGCCCCGGTTTTCGGGGAGTGCTTTTGGGGAAACCCGGGAAAACAGCTTCTAATTTTGTTAATGCGTCTTTTGCCAAAAGTCTGGGCCCAAAACCCTTTAAACCCCTATCTGACTCGCTGCGGGCTTTTGGCTATTTGGGCTCCACTCCCCTACTCGGGGCGCAATCCAATATTGTACCCCTGAGGGGTGGAGATGGTGGGGCCCAAACCATAAACCCCTATTTTTAAAATTAAATTTTATTCGTCCCTGGAGGGGCTTTCCCCCCCTGAAGTGGTGTTGGGGGTGCCCGGGTTCAGAAAAAAAAAACCATTGGGTTTTACTGAATTCAGGAAATTATCATTTGGGACAACGGTGTGTTACAGATGTCCCTTACCATGCTTGGGAATACTTTGTGAAAGGGTAATGTTCTATCGGGGGGGAAACAGGGGGGCCAGCGTTGAAGCCTATGCGGCCCTCTTTGGGGAAATCGATGCTTGGCTAAGGTTTCCCAGAACTCGTCCTCCTTGGGGAACTTGCCCCCCCACCTGTACCTGAACCCCCCAATGTGTTTCAGGGGGTGGGTTTAAAAAGTGGGGTTTTTCGGCTGAAAATTTCCCTCTTTTTCTCGTATACATAAGTGTCCCCTCGTGCATTTGTAAAGTAAAATTCAGCCTTTGACCCGGGCCCCTAAACCTCCTTCCCCCAGTTTTGCATTGAGGGGGGGATAGAACCCAACCGGGAAGGATCCCCCGGGGCCCCGCTAAAATGGGGGGGACTGTCAGGGTAAGCTGGGACAGACTGCAGACAGGTGCAAACTGATGTGAGCTCCCTCCCCCGAACACTTTCTGCTGAAAGAACTGGGGAGTGCCCGGGGCCCCGCCACTCCTGACAGGGCCCAAACCAATGGAGAAACCCGGGGGCGCTCCAATCAGCTGCAGGGGGGTTAAACCAGGAAAACCGATTTAAACTCCCCGAAAGCTGACTGCGCGCCCGTGATATTCCTGGCTACCTCGTTTCCCGTTCAGTTTTTTGTGTTTTTCTTATCCGTGTACCGAACCCCGGGTTGTTTTTCTTTATCCCCCTGGTTCTGTTTTGTTTTTTTGGGTTCCTATTTGATATTTTTCCGGGCTGTCTGACTATTCTTTCTTTGGGCTGCCCCATCACTTTTGCAAACCAGGGACTGTCGCCCCTTGCCGTCTGCCGCAAAAGGGGAGCCGTCAAGGGAGGCAGGGACGTGGGCTTGGGGGGGTTTTTAAAATTTTTTGGGCACTGCACCCCCCTTGAAAGTGGGCAAAATATCCTTAGAAACCACATTTTTTATAATAGGTCCTTAGGGAAAGCTGCATTTCAAAACAGCAATGACCCAAAAAAAAAAAATTTTAAAAAAGAAAATTTGACTTTTTGTCCCAAAAGGGAACCAAAATGTTTAAAAATTTGTTGAAAAAGGGAGGGGAAAAACCCCTTAAAAAACCACATTTTTAGTTCCAAAGGACCAAAATTTTAGCTTATCTCACAGGGAACAGGGCCCAAAACCATTGACAATGCGAAAAATTTCTATTTATAAAGTAGTAAATGGAATACGGGGTTTTTTCATGAAACCTTTGGGGTCTTTTTCATTCCACAAAACAAAACCCCAAAATGAACTTTTTGGGGAAAAGAAAAAAAAATTGCAAAGGAAATGAACAATTTTTAAAAAACCCTTTTTTAAGAGACCATTTTTGATTGAAAAGGAATGGAATAACCGGTAACTAAAAAAGGGACCTCGGCAATTGGGGGGACAACATCATCAAGATCCAAAGCCTTTCATCTTGATAAAATCCCAAAAGATCCCCATTTTCTGTGGAAAACCCCGGGTCGTTTTTCTGTAATGACTCCTCCACTGGCCCGAAGGTCCCGCTCAGATATGACGCTGCTGCTTTGGGGGGATAAAAACCACTATGGGGTGGTTTAGCGAGCTCGGGCCCTTCATCCATTTTTGGATACCCAAAAAGTTCCCCCAAATTTGGGCCGGAACACATCCAAAAAAATTGGTTTTGAGACGCAGAAGTCATTTACCATTACCCTTTAAACCCGGTCTCTGTGTGTTGTAAAGTTTCCCTGCAAATTTCATGCCCTTTTTGGGGGGGTGGTAAAAAAAGATTGCCCCGAGGTTTACCCATTAGGCTTCTGCCAAAAAAAAAAATTTCCTGCGCTGCGCTCGGCTACTTTGGGACTCCCGCTGTCACTCGCTGACGTTGTTCCACCGTGCATTTGAAGAACGTGAAGTAGACACAACAGATTCTCCAAATTTATCAATCACAAAGGGCCCCCATTTCCTCTTTTTTCTCCCAAATTTGGGGTTTGGGGGAAGAAAGTCTGTGTTTTGTTTTGTACCGGGAAACCAGGGGGGGGCCACGCAGTAAAAAGTTTTTTCAAATTTGATGGCCTTAATGCAGGAACATGTTTTGGGGAAAATGGAGCATCCACGCAAATCATTGGAAGTGAGCCTTGATTTTTCCCAAACCTCTGGTTCCCAGGGCACTAGCAAAAATGATCTTCCTCCTTTCCCCTCCGCCACAAAATTTTCGCCAACCTCTTTCCAAAGGGAGGACATCGGTAACCCTCCCGGGGGTTCCCAGAATACCTCCTCCCCCTCCTCCTCCTCCGGCCCTTTTTCCGCACAGCTTTTAACACAGCCCTGACTTGGCCTCAGATGATGCAACCCCGAGACTGATGCGCCCCCCTTGCAAATAGCCCTGAAAATCCAAACCCCTGCCTAATGAAAGACCGATAAAATTGTGAAAAAAGTCGGGGCCCTTGTGGATTCAAAGGAGAGAAAGGCTCCGTGTCCGCATCTGTGTCCGTGTCCGCATCTGTGGCGGGACCTGATGTTTCAGAGTGTACAACGATCGTTCCAGAACTAAGATCACCAAAATCCTCATGCTGACCAAGCCATTGTCTGCACTGACCTTTTTGGTGGCTTCTTCAAAACTGGCAAGGATGGTGCAGAGCTCTTTCACCTGCCTCCACTCTCGGTGGCTCAATGCTCCGAGGTCAGCACCGCTGCTTGTCAGGCCATGTTTTCACTATCGTACTGCGTAATGGCATTCCCTTTGCTGCCACAATCGCGGGTGCATGTGGAGGGTGGAATTCCAGCGTGTTGCCACGTCAACAATGAGACAGTTGGCGGGGGCCGGGCTGACGCTGCTACGCCGCCGGGCGGGACGAGGCGGGGTGCGAACGGCGGAAGGGGCGAACTCAGACCTCGAGCCTTCCTAAAGCAGGCAGTCCAGCCCCGGGTAGCGCTTAGAAATTTCTGGACGAAAAGGGTTTCATGACATGTGCCAGGGAAGGGATGTGCTCCAGCCTACCAATTTTAAAGGGGCGGCCAGCAGATTTCGATCGTTAACGCACACCACCTTTCCTGGCACAAGGTTCTTGTCACCCGCCAGCGCTCGGTCTCGTTGCGGAGAGCCGTCCCCCAGCTCCTGACCTGTGTGTAGACGGTCCCCCAAGACAGATTAATTTCAACATGGCCTGGTTTCTATGGGCACGTGATTTCCACGAGAGGGCCTTGGGGAAAGAAACCCTGCACCATCCCTGCGGTTTTGAAAGCATGCGCCGAGCCTGAGAGCCACCGTCACCACCAGAGAAAATCCACCCAGCTCACCCAGTGAGATGTCACAGAGATATAGCGGGCCTGGCCGTGCTTACCCAGTCCATGTTCGGTGGTCAGATGACTTTTCCAGACACAGATGCAGACAACGTGCTTGAAATTTTAGATGACACGTGGCTGGCCAGGGTGGGAACGGCTTTTCTGGCGAAGACATGCCTGCTCGGCATCTGGTGTGGGGGGCAGGCAAGGGCCATGACGTGGCGGAACCCTTCTGTGTCCACCAGACGGAAAGGCAACATTTCCAAGGCCAAAAGCCTGGCAATGCCGAAATTCAGGATTTTGGCTTTGGGATGATTTGGGTTAAAGTGTTTCTTCTGCTCCCAAACCTGGAAGACAGAAGGCTGGGTGCTAGACTGGCCGCTGTACGGCGTACCGGTTGTCAAACTGGTGGAAGGAGAATGGGTAGGATGGGTCTTTGGTGGTACTCGGGTGACGGTGGAGGCTGAAGCGGAGGCTGATCCCTGATCAAGACTCTGAGAGACATGGGCAGCTGAGAAACACTTGGTGGTGGCGGAGGAGGAGACAGAGGGTGTGACAGTGGTTGGAAGCCCGGCATCGGTCTGGCCTTTTTTGGCCAAGTGTTGCCTCCATTTCAACTCATGCATTCGCTGCATGTGACTAGACATGTTGGTGGTGGTTAAACACCTAAGATTCTTGCCTCTACTGATGCGTTTACGGCAAAGGCGGCATATGACATCGCTGGGTGAATCAGAGGCTTGCTTGAAAAAGGCCCAGGCTTGAGAGGTCCTGGACCTTTTCGACGGCAATAAGCGAAGAACGGTGTTTCCACTGATCGTGGCTGGCGGAATCATCTCAGCGGAATTCTCCGTCCACCCTCTCCCTTTTTGAGGAGGAACCCATATTGACACTACCCCCTCGTATTTCTCCTCGTCCAGTGACGAAGCGCTCACAAGCAAATTCTGCTGAAAAGACCACGTTTGATCCGCAATGTCTTCGTCATCATCATCAACACAGGTGACTTGGTCGTCCTGACATTCTGCACCCAGGAGCTGCGGGCTACAAGCAAGAGGCACTGCAAGGCGTTGCCGACCGCCGGGGATTTTTGCCAGACTTGACCGATTGACCGACTTCCTTCTCCTCCTCTGATGGCATCAGTAACTGGGCATCAGAGCAGACAAAATCATCCTCTTTGGCCTCTTGATCTTTTAACATGCCTTCTGACCCCAACCGCATTTTGTCATCAAAGAAGTCTTCAGAAAATGGATTATCCACAGTGGTGGGTACACGAGTTGACATTTGGGCTGCCTTCGCTTTATGTTAGACAGATGCTGATAATGCTGATGACGACATTTGTGGCCGTGACTGGGAGGGCGAGGAGGTAAGACTGCTGGATGCAGGTTGCATTAACCACTGAAGAACTGATTGGCGACGCTGTTCGTTACTGAGATTCACAAGGCCCTGACCCAGCGATGACAGGCCTGACGGTCCTGCAACCGACGATCCGCAGCCATGCGTGTTGTCGCCAGCACTGGAAGGAGCACCTTCTCTTTTACCTCTACCTCCATGTCCTACCCCCCTCTTTGCTCGTTTACCACCTGCATTTCGCTCCATGTTCAGAAAGATAAAAATGTAAGAAGGTATGGAAGAGTTTTTGAAAGCCTCTTATTAAAAGACGGCAATCACAGCCATTCTCAACTCCCTCTAATTTCCTCCAGCCAACTAGGATTAGAAACTGAAATGTTTCTAGTGAATACCTGTGAAATGCGGTCTGGTGGAAGAACAGTGTTCTTCCTTCAGTCCCAGGGATTTACAACTACTCAGTAGGACTAGGAATTGATAGTTTTCAACAAAATATCATACAAGTGCGCTATCTGCTCCAAACTGAGATTCAACAAGTGCAATAAAACTATTCAGAATTTACACGGATGAGAAATTGCGTTTTTTGCAGCAATAACAAATGAGAACAGTTGCTAGAATTGTCGTACAACGTGGCTATTTGAAAAAAACTAGGGCCGCACCACGTGCAATACAGCTATTTAAAAGTTATACGGATGACAAACGGTGGTTTTGCATCAATGAAATACACCAACAGTAACTACAAAATTTCTGTATTCAAATTTAAGTACAAGGTGGCTCTATGAACAAAACTTTTTACCGCACCAAAGTAAAAAAAACACCTATTTGAAATGTATACAGATAATAAAAGGTGGTTTTTGCACCTATGAAATACACCTGCACTTACTAGCAAATTTCTGTATGGTAATATCGTATAAAAGATGGGTCTTTTAACAAAAATGGCCTGCCCCAAAGTGAAAAACACCTAATTAAATTGTGTACGGATAATAAAACGTGGTTTTTGCACCTATAAATACACCTGCGGTGACTAGAAAAGTTCTGTATCCTATTGTGAGTACAAAGTGGGTCTTTGAACAAAGCTGGGCTGCGCCAAAGTGAACAAAACCTAATTAAATTGTGTACAGATAATAAAACGTAGTTGTTGCACCTATAAATACACCTGCAGTGATTACAAAATTTCTGTATTCAAATTTAAGTACAAGGTGGCTCTATGAACAAAACTGGGCCGCACCAAAGTAAAAAAAACACCTAATTTGAAATGTATACAGATAATAAAATGTGGTTTTTGCACCTATGAAATACACCTGCAATTACTAGAAAATTCTGTATGGTAATATCCGTACAAGATGGGTCTTATTTTAACAAAATGGCCTGCGCACAAAGTGAACACAAAACCTAATTAAATTGTGCACGGATAATAAAACGTGGTTTTTGCACCTATAAATACACCTGCGGTGACTAGAAAAGTTCTGTATCCTATTGCAAGAACAAAGTGGGTCTTTGAACAAAACTGAGCTGCGCCAAAGTGGAAAAAACCTAATTAAATCGTGTACAGATAATAAAAGATGAGTTTTGCACCTATCAAATACACCTGCAGTTACTAGAAAAGATCTGTATCCTAATATAAGTACAGGCTGCACAAAATACAAGCTACTATTTCACCAAAAACTGGTCAAAAACTGTTAATAAAAATCCATTTCAATGCAGGGTCAAAGCAGAGTCTGGGCTGCACAATTATACACTCTCCTTTCAAAAGCCTGCCTGCCTGCCTGCCTGCCAGCCTGTCTGTCTGTGTTCGGCCGCACCCCCCGCTCCCCCATGGCGGTACAGCGCTAGATGCTCCTTCAAAATTCTCAGCCTAAGTAACTAAAAACTGAAAATCTCTAATCTGCCTAAGTTCTAATGTACACATCTAAAAGCATAGTTGTCTGTGTGAACAAAGAGAACAGTTTCACTGATCTGTTTTGAGAGAGACCGAGCACACGTCCTGCTCTTATGATACACAGACACACACTGATCTTGAACAAGAAGGGCTGTTCTATGTAAAACGAGGTCATGTGATTATTCCAGCCAAGAACAACCATACACATCCCAGTCATGACGTCCCACACCCCCCTCACCCTGCTCTATTCTCTAAGCTGATTTGCTGGCCGCCAAAATGACAGGAAGCGCCAACAATGGCGCGATATTAATAGATTATGCGCAGATTTTAACCTTAATTATCGCGTGATCGAAAAAATCTGATCAACATAAAAACCGTGCCGATTTCAACTTTGTCCATAATAATCGCTCAACACTAATCAGGACCATGACTTGGTCGTTTCAAAACATAAATCTTCTTTATCAAACTATGTCAACCATTGGCACCCTCACAGTGTGATCGCTGGTAGCCAAAGGCCAAATAATACCTTTTGGGTTTGCAACATACAGAAGGCAATTAGGTGCTGCCAGAGACAGGATCTAATAGGCTGCTTGCTACAGGGATAATATGGTATGTAGCAATACAGCAATGTATTGCTATATATTATAAAAGCAAATCAGCAAAAACTTAGTCTAGTCCCATAAAAGGACAAACAAATATAAAAAAAACTATTTATTTTGTAATTAAATATAAACAACCATACCATAATTCTAGACTTTACCCCACTCCACCTCCAACCTCCCTAATCCTACCCCAACCCTAAACTAACCCTGTCCCAACTTTATCCTAACTTCAACCCTAATCCTTCTCTTACTTGACCTCTACTACAACCCTAGCCCAACCATAACTCTAATCTTTACTCAACCATAACCTAACTACAACCCAGGGGCGTAACTAGAGAAGCCTGGGCCCCAAAGCAAACTTTTGGATGGGGCCCCCTCCCCCTCCCACCTCCCTGACCACGAACATTAACCAGAACATGTAGTTAGATAATGTAGATAATACAAGGGGCAAACACCTCACCATACTTCTCACTATCATACTGCTACCAAACAAGTCCCACTCTACCAAGACCAACATTACCCATAACACTACTACATAAGGACCTGATTATACCTCCAGAACACGACCACAAATTACCACCACATAGTGACTAAATAATACCCCTACTCCACTATGATCAGTCTAAAAAAGACCCAATATTACCGCCATATAGTGACCATATAGTGGTATATACTAGTGTACACAGGCTCTGCAGACTGTATATAACCACCATATAGTGACCATATAGTGGTAGACACCAGTGTACACAGACTCTGCTGACATCTGATTAAAGTGCAGTTACATCTTGTGATTCACAGGTAACGTTTCTCTGACGAGTTGTTGACTTCCCCTTTAGTTCTGCATTCGGTCCAGACCGCCATGATGAATTCTCCCGGCCACTTGTCCCTAGAGATTTAGACACAAATATCTTAGAATCCTCACTTTTCCAGCACCTCCCTCCAGGTTTAGGGTTTAGATAGGCTGTATGGGGCCCCAGATAGGCCAGGTTTAGGTAGGCAATAGGGTCCTCATATAGGCAGGCAGGGTTTAGGTAGTTATAGGGCTCCATATAGGCAGTCAAGCAGGGTTTAGGTAGAGTACAAAGTTTAAGGGATAAAATTGTGAAAAGCCACTATATTCCACCTCCGGCCACTAATACGTGGCTTCAGAGACAGCCGATTGGCTGTCATAAATGTAGTGGCTGTATTGGTTGTAACTTTGTCGAAACGGGTAAAAAGATTTTTTAATCAATTTACCGGCCGAGAATTCCTTATTAGGCATTTTATTAATTGTAGATCTACGGGTGTTATTTACCGTATCAGATGCGACTGTGGTAAGGAATATGTCGGCAAAACTATTCGTGAATTTCGAAGGCGTATCGGTGAACATCTGGGCGACATTCGGAAAAAAAAAGAGCACCATGTAGCCAGACATGTTTTGCAGGAACATAATGGTGAAGCACGATGCTTAAAAAATTCATGGGAATTGATCGAATTCAACCACATGTCAGAAAAGGGTTTGGAACAAATCTATTTTGTGCAAGGAATCATTCTGGATTTATACTTTGGGGACGGCACATCCTGATGGGCTAAATGAACAACTTAATTTCAATTGCTTCTTGTAGCATGGCATTTAGCCCATTTCTCCTCCATATAATGGCTATAATATAACGTTTCTAATACTTATCAGTGACATCCTTTATACTATTCGATCTCTTTTCTACACAGTAGTCCGGTCCAGTTCAGGGTCAGTAACTACAGAGCTATGATTTATAGTTACCGGTCATGTGAGACGCATTCTTCTATACTTTTGACTTACCTACAGCATATAAATACATTCCAATTTATATAATCTGTATGCTGATTACATATTACGCTTTAATTAGCCATGATAATGCTAGCGCTCAGCAATCAGAGACACAGCATATGCCCGTCACGTCACTTCCGCTTCCGGTGACAATGTACAGAGCCAACATGCATTCCAAGCCTCGTTTTCATGCTGGATGCGTCATTTCCGGTTTCGATTTGAGCGCTTAGCAACTAGATGAGTCATGCGCACATACCACTTTCTGGTTTAGTGACGCGATGTCTCGCTTTTTTGGCGCCAAAACGCCGGCTATTTAAACCGGATGTTCACATAGTTTAATTGCGCACCCAAAACCATAGCTGAAATGCCACACTGTGAGCCATATGCTCTACGTCAGTGATTTATGCAGGTATATTTATGTCTGGTTATATACATATGACATTGGCCTGCTGCAAATGTTGTTTATTTGATGTGCGTAACGTGCATATTTTTATATTTCTCACAGCCTACTGATCTCCGTCCCCTGATGAGGTAAAAGTAGGTACCGAAACATGTTGGGACAATTTGTGATTTGGGAATTGCACATATAGATGTAATTGCCGTATCTTCTTTCCAACGTTCTAATACTAGAATTGTGTAATATTTGTAGTGCCATCCTGTGGCAGGGCAAAATAGGGATATTTTTTGCAGGGATTAGGTTACTGACAGGGTCGTCCTTTTGGGACGTTTTCCCTGTAACTTAGGTAGCATAATATAGATAGGGCTCATAATAGGGCCAATATAGGATATAGGGTATAAGGCATAAATCTGTAACTAACCCTATTAATTTCCTCTTTGCTACCCTTCTTTTCCTGTAACAGGGTGGGTATACATAAATCGGTGGCTTTAAACATCCTTACGTTTTAGACTTTTGGCTCTAGTTAGGTATGTGTTTTAATTAAAGTATCTTACACTTTTTAAACTAAAATTAATAAAAGTTACATTTTATTATTTAGTGCGCTTTTCCACATTGTTACTTATATAATTTATTAAGCGTATTGGAAATTAGCTCAGATCTAATCTAATCCTACTACTGAGCTATTCAACACATTATTCAGAGTACAGGGCCCCATATAGATAGGCAGGCAGGGTATAGGGGCCATATAGGTAGGAAGGCAAAGTTTAGGTAGCTATAGAGGCCATATATGTAGGCTGGCAGGGCTTAAGGTAGGCTATAGGGGCCCCATACAGGCAGGCAGGGCATAGGGTAGGCTATAGTGGGCATATATATAGGCAGGCAGGGCATAGGGTAGGCTATAGGAGCTATATATAGGCAGGTAGGGCTTTGGGGAGGCTATATATAGGCAGGCTGGGCTTTGGGGGCTATATATAGATAGGCAGGGCTTTGGGGGGCTATAGGGGCCAATATATAGGCAGGCAGGGCTATAGGGGCTAGATATAGACAGACAGGGCTATAGGGATCAATATATAGGCATACAGGTCTATAGGTGCTAGATATAGGTAGGTAGGGCTTTGGGGGGCTATAGGGGCCTATATATAGGCAGGCAGGGCTATAGGGGCTAGATATAGGTAGGTAGGGCTATAGGGGCCAATATATAGGCAGGCAGGGCAATAGGGGCCAATATATAGGCAGGCAGGGCTATAAGGGCCAATATGTAGGCAGACAAGGTTATAGGGGCCAATATGTAGACAGGCAGGGTTATAGGGGCCAATGTAGAGGCAGGGCTATAGGGGCCAATGTATAGGCCGGCAGGGCTACAGGGGCCAATATGTAGGCAGGCAGGGTTATAGGGGCCAATATGTAGACAAGCAGGGTTATAGGGGCCAATATGTAGGCAGACAGGGTTATAGGGGCCAATATGTAGACAGGCAGGTCAATAGGGGCCAATATGTAGGCAGACAGGGTTAGATGGGCAAAAGTATAGGCAGGCAGGGCTATAGGGGCCAATATTTAGGCAGGCAGCGTTATAGGGGCCAATATGTAGGCAGGCAGGGTTATAAGGGCCAATATGTAGGCAGGCAGGGTTATAGGGGCCACTATGTAGACATGCAGGGTTATAGGGGCCAATATGTAGGCAGACAGGGCTATAGAGGCCAATATATAGGCAGGCAGGGGGCTTCATTAATATTAAAAACATAAGAAAGCACTCAATCACCTGTCTCTCGCTCCCTCAATGTGACCGCGCAGCCGGCCGGCCAGTCTGTGCTCGACGTGGGCCGTGCGATGATGTGACGTCACACTGTGGGCCGGCGCAGGCTGATTAGCAGAGCAGAGCTGCTCTGCTCTGCTAATACCGGCCAGTCCTGCCTTTGAGCACTCAGGGGGGCCCGGGCGTTCAGAGGTAGGAAGCGCCGGGCCCCGCAGCTCCGTGTCCACCGGCAGTGAACTAGTATGTTCACTGCCCGCGGGCGCAGGAGCCGAACTACCGGGATAGCAGACGCCGGGCCCCCTAAGAACATGGGCCCCTGGGCAGTTGCTACGTCTGCTATCCCGGTAGTTACGCCCCTGCTACAACCCTAATCCTACCTGAATCCAAACTTACCTCAACTCCAACCCTAAACCTACCCCAACCTTGACTTTACCCAGACGCTAACCCTTCAACAATACATCAACTCCATCCCTAACCAACCATAATCCTTTCCAAACTTCAACTCTAACCCATTCTCAAACCTAACCCAACTCCAACCATAACTCTTCCCCAACCTAAACCCTAACGTCAACACTAACCATATCAATCGTACCAACAACACTTATCATAATTGTATCCCAACTTTAACCCAACTCTTACCCTACTCCAACTACAACTCTATCCCTATTCTAACTCATCCTTAACATTACCCCATCTCAAAGCCTAACCCTACCCTATCTCCGACCCTAACCTTAACCCTAACCTCTGTCTCTTTTATGCGTGTACATCTGAGTTTTGATGGAAGGTTAAATCTTACTCTACTCCAAACCCTAATCTCTATCTTGTATATGTATGTATATCAACTGTGACATCTGTGGATGTGAAGCTGTCTTGGAAACAGAAATGACCTGAGACAAGAAGCGCCATAGAACCATAAGTGACATAGGACAAAAGCGCATATACAACTGTAACCATAATACTAACCCTAACTCCAACCCCAATTTAGGGTTAGGGCTAGAGTCAATTATTCTAATGGGAGATGTGTGGCAGGCATAGTTTAGATGGTACCATGGTGTCTTTCAGCTGTAACTGGTGCATAGTGCTTAAAACTACAAGCCCTATGTGCTGCAGAATGTCATCTTCCAGAGAAAGTGTAGTCATCATGTACAGTAAGTCACTGGTTAAAGAGATTTTCTGTCTAGGCTGTTTCACTGAGTCACAAGCAGTTTTACACTCACTCTGTGTCCTCAGGTAGAATAAAACTTACAATTCCATAAAAAACATAATAAATACTTTAAAATATACTACCTGGGAAAAAAAACTTTTAAAGAAATGTATAATATATACATTATACATATTATACATTTCCTTTTTGAATCTTAATCCTTGGTTGGTGACCCAAGTTTTTCTTTCTGCTGCTTTTCCCAGATATTACGTTTGCCGGATACATCTCCAGGTCTTAAATCTAAAGGCTTTGAAGGGTGTTTTGATCATCTCTGGAGTCTTTGTCAGCCATTTGTTAACACGACTTGAGACACCCACTTTTAATCCTGCTGTTTCCTTTTTAAGTGACACTATTCCACTGAGTGATGAGAAGACAAATTCCTCACTCCTTCGGTCACCAGTGGAAGGTCGGCTGGGCAGGGTTTGGCAAGTCTGGTGCCTTTGTTTTTCCCAATCGCACTGGTGTATTGCTCAAGTTGGCTGTCAAACTTGGACACCACTGCGGGTTGTGAAGCTTTAACACTTTTCTGGGCCGACCTATTCAAAAATACCGCCATTCCTCCATCTTAAGAATTGAACCCTTTGGCGTAAAACACTTGAATGGTTTCTTCTCCTCCGATAACCCATCATCTGGTAGTTTCTGCCGTTTCTCTGCAGCTTCTGCTCATCTCCTCTCTATTTCTTCTTTGAGTTTCTTCTTTTCTTCCTCTTCCTTGGCTTTCCTCTCGGCCTCTTCTTTTTTTGTTCCTCCTCTTCCATAATTTTCCTTTTTCCCTACCGTTTCTTCTTCAGCTCCTCCAGCTCTATGGCAGCTACTTGTTGCTTCTGTTTCAGCTTCTCAAACTCTCCGGTTTCTGACTCTCCTCTACAATGCTTAAGTTCATCGAGTTTCTTGTCGGTCTCCACCTTGGTCCCTGTGTCCTTCTCATCAGAACTTGGTTGACCTTTTGCATCGCCAAACTTGTTCATATGTTTACGTTTCTGTGGCGTAACTTCGTGTAAACTTTCTCCATTTTGAGTTTTGGTCTTAAGTTCCCAGCTGGCCTTTAACTCTTCTTTTTCTCCCTTATCTTTAAAAGGTTTCTCATCTTTAATCTCATTCTCCTCTGTATGATGTTGTTCAGCTGCTTCTTTCTGTTCATCCTTCTTAACCTCAACCTCTTCGGTTTCTACGTGTTCTTCCTCCTCTTCTTCTACTCTATCATTCTTCTCAAAGGACTTGTCGACAGTTTCAGTCTCCTCGACTTCGTGCTGACCTCTATAAGTCTCAGTATTGTTTTCTTTAGCAGAGGAATCATTTTCTTGGACTTCATTTTCTCCATTTCTGCTGCTTTTTGTGACAGAAATAGTTTCATCTTGTGTAATATATATGAGGGGTCTAATTGTTAGTGGGATCTAATTCTTTCTGCCGTCATAGCATCGTAGAGGAGAGTCATAAACCGGAGAGTTTGAGAAGCTGAAATAGAAGCAACAAGAAGCTGCCGTAGAGCTGGAGGAGCTGAAGAAGAAACGGTAGGGACAAAGGAAAATTATGGAAGAGGAGGAACAAAAAAAGAAACAAGAAGAAGCCGAGAGGAAAGCCGACCTTCCACTGGTGACCGAAGGAGTGAGGAATATAAAGAGCATGTGGGAAAAAGGAAATGTCTTCTCATCACCCAGTGGAATAGTGTCAACGAACAAGGAAACAGCAGGATTAAAAGTGGGTGTCTCAAGTCGTATTAACGAATGGCTGACAAAGACTCCAGAGACTAACAAAACACCCTCTTCAAAGCCTTTAGATTTAAGACCTGGATATGTATCCGGCAAACATAATATCTGGGAAAAGCAGCAGAAAGAAAAACCTGGGTCACCAACCAAGGATTAAGATTCGAAAAGAAGCCATAAAACACCTTCCATCCGACCGGACCAACTCAGATAAAGTGCTAAAACTGTAATTTTTATATTTCTATTATACATTTCTTAAAAAGTTTTTCCCAGGTAGTATATTTTAAAGTATTTATTATGTTTTTTATGGAATTGTAAGTTTTATTCTGCTAGGGAATTTGTGTAATATTAGAATAACATTGTTATTGGATATTGTATGTGAAGTTTGTAACTTTGTACCTACCCATCTCCTTTTGAGCCTGAAGTGCCTTTTCTGGAAGGTATTTATTTCTGTTGTGAGTGTGCTTTGGATATGAAGCCTGATGAAGAGCGCTAAGGAAGCGCTAGAAACGCGTCGCTATATTTTAATGTTTTATGAATAAAAAGGTGCTCTTTTGAACATAGCTTTGAGTGCCCAGTATATTCCTTTTGTTCAACACTGCACTGGTATGCGGATTTGAAAGATTAGTTTCAGGAATTTAATCAACATATACAATCCAGGAAGGTCTATGGAAGCGAGGCTTTCCAGTGTCTGAGTCCGACACTGGGATTCAAGTGATTCGGTGTGTTGTACCACTTGTTAGTACAACAATATTTTTTTATCTATTTCTGCACAAGGGAGCGTTTTTGTTCTATTTTTGTACTTTCAGCAGGCTGTGAGTGGTTCTATAGAAGTGACTACAATATCTAACATCTCTGTAAGTAGCTGAGCTATTACACTGACAAGTGTAGGAGATGTTATCTCTTCAATAAACACAAGGTACATGTACTGTGAAAACAATGGCTTATCTGTAATTATGTTAGAGCTAGTTTGCTCTGGAGCTGGGGTGAAGCCACTCACTGCCCTAAGCTCTGTACTCTAATCTGATAACAAAGTTATGGTCAGGTAACAAGGTAACCATACAAACCTGTGTGCTCTCAGAGCACATCAAATGTCTCTTATCTCATGACTAAAGTAAAATCTATTGACCATTGTATTGAGAAAATCTTCAAGTAACTGTCCCTTCATAATAAAAGCTAATCTTTAAAAAGCTCCTTTAACTGGCTTGAAACATCTACCTTCTAATTACAATACCCTTTTCGAGTAGCTATAGTGCCCCAGCTGCTGCAGAATATTGTAGCAATCATCTAGGCTGCTTAATTACCTCTTTTTGAAGAGAAAGAGGGCAATTATGTAATTGAGGTATGTATTATTAGTAAAAATGTACTTTTTACTAATTATTATTATTAATTAAGCTATTACAGGATCACAGAACTCCACAGTAATGTTTAAAATGCTTGAAATTCATAGTAGAGGGTACATTACCTGAAATAGGTAGATAGACACACAGATAGATAGATAGATAGATAGATAGATAGATAGATAGATAGATAGATAGATTCACTGTAAATGCTGTTCACTAAATTACCGTATTGTGTATCAAATAAGTACACTTGGAAAGCAAAACACTGGTTTTATTGCTGCAATAAGAAAAGTTATCATTATGTAGGGAACTGAGTTTTAAGATACTGAAGTCGATATTCAGGGATATTACAGAGTTTTCTTCAGAACATAATGTACTTCTTCAAAGAAGGAAAAAAATGAATGTACCTAGCCCTTGGTGACTTTAATCATTGAGGGACTCATAAAATGTTACATAATGGAAAAAATAATGCTCTTAGTGATTATGTAATAAGGTGAATAATGTGTACTTCCTCATATGCATCCATATTAGGTAATATGCGGTGGTACAAATTTGTCGACACACTTGTAGCTACAATTTACATAATTTGCTGGTGCTTAATCTATTCAGAGGAATCATCTGATAATCCACATCTGAAATTAAAGCCATCATATTCATCCAGTTATTTATTATCTGGCGTAATACATGGTAAAATCCAGCCTAGTGAATAATACTTCCCATAATAGTTAATTTACTTCTATTCATTGGCAGTAATAAAATCGTACAAGAGGATGCAGAAACACCATTATTCCTTGCTTGAAGTGCAATTTCATGTGGTGAGAGAAACATGGTAATATGATGCAAAGTGCTACAGGAATTTAGTCCTCAAAGGAATGGTAGCATTTAATGTATTCTGACAAGAAGGGGCAGCGGAAAAGAAACATTTATCTTCATAAAGTCATTAAATTTACTGAGCAGCATCACATTCTTACAGCAATCTGCTCTCTCCATTAAAAGCAGAATGTGGAACGGTTTCACTCAGATTTTTACTTTTTTTTTAGATTTTGTTGACGTAAAATTGTGCTTGTATATCTCTAATGGAAACATTTGATATCTAGAGTGATTAGCAAGTTATCACTTTTATACCTGTGATTTGCATATCAGTAGGTGATAAAAGGGTTATCTCATGAATCATTTCCATTTCATTCAAAAGTCTTTAAATGCTTTAAAATAATTTGCAATATTTTTAATGACATTTTTTGTTTCCATGTTTCCACTGCTAATCTGTACTGCTGGGGCTTAAATCTTGATGAAAACAGGCTACCACCCCCTCTGGCAGCTGACAATATAGTTTCTTCTATACTCAGTATGCTGTGACGATATGCAAGCAATTGAAGCATTTAGCAGTGAAGCCTGTGTCAGGAGATTCCTCAAGCTTTCATATACCTTTAGGTAATCAATATAACAGGCTAGGATAATATCCCAATTTTATTGAGCAATCCACAAATTCAAGTGAAAAAGTTTAAAAGTACTCTTTGTTCATAATAGTATAACTGCTACTGCATGTCTAGTCTCTCACAGATCCAAATGTCCAAACATTTCCACAATGTGGTAGCGAGAGAGAGCCTCATATATGGATTACTTGGAAATATAGGATCTTCTTGTATCATCTGCAGATGGAGTCTTTTCAGCTATACCACCATTCAAGTTGTCACCTTTCTCACCAATAAATGCCAGCTAAAGTTAAAGTTTGCATGTTTTTGGGGATGTAGCTTAAAGGGGTTTTGCCATGAAGTAAAATTGATGTGGGAAGCTTGAAAATGAAATAACAAACATTTTCACCGTTCATTATTATCAAAAATTCTGCACCGTTTTTGTTTTAGCTGCTCCTGTAGTGATCCATTGTTTACAGCTCATCTCCAGGGGATACGACCAGGGCTGAGAGCTCAGTCCTGGTCGCACATGCTCAGAGATCACCTCTCCTCTCAGACAGCTACTGAGTGTTTAAACCCAAGGTGCTGTCATTCTACTCCTGCCCTGTGTACTTGTTAGTAATTAGTCAAACAATGCAAATAAATAAAAAGGAAACCTCAATGCGTGCACTGATAAAGAGAAAAAAAAAACACAGGTTTGGTTCCTGCAGGGATTTGAACCTAGGACCCTGGAGGCAAAAACTTTACATCTCAGCTATTCCCAATGCTTTACATAAACAGACCTTTCTTTGACTACAGGAAAGGCCTGGTGATGTCATCCTGCTGGGTCACATGATATGCAATTCAAACAAATCACACACGCCTCCTTCTGAGCACACAAAGCTGAAGAGCTGGATGCAGGAGGTATGAAATGAAATCATGGCAAAACCCCTTTAACAGGGAGTGTCTTAACTGCTTACAGTCACTTTACATGTGATGACAGAGATAAATTACAATATTCAGCCCCCATTTTCTGCCCCAGACTACTGCTCCTCCACAATGACCACGTGGAGAAAGTGGTAGCCCAAGACACTACCTAAACACAGTGTAAGTAAATGGAGTGGAGCTGCTGATGCCCCTCATGTGTCCACCAGTTTCTTTTGGGATCCAGTTGAGAATGTGACATAGGGGAGACGAGGAAGAGGTAGAGAAAGATTTTGTTATTGTTTTGTGTCACTGATGTCCTCCTATCATAACAGGAGTTTTCTTTAACTGTTTCTCTGGCAGTTCTGCATTGTTACTCTCTCAAAGGTCCAAGCAGTCCAACAAGAGACTTTGGGCCACATGTATGAAAACTGTCTAGATCTAAAACTCACTTTGATGTCCATAGCAACTAATCAGAGCGCCCCGCTCATTTTACCAGAGCACTATATGAAATGAAAGGTGGGCTCTGATTGGTTCCTATGGGCAATAAAGTGAGTTTTAGATCTAGACAGTTTTCATACGTGGCTCTTTGTTTCCAACTCTATGTGATGCTAACCCTTCGATACAACATAAGCATTTCAGAAACAACATTGTGAAATATCTTACTTAAAGATCTCACAACATTGAAATAATAAGAGGTAGCTAGTCACAAGAAAACCATAGTCAATACCAGAATAGCATCTGAATAGCTTTACAGCACATATTATATGATACATTCAGGGCTGGACTGGGAATAAAAATCAGCCCTGGCACAAAGCCCCCACCAGCCCACATACAATATCCGCTTAAATAATTCCCCTTGTTCTCGCACTCGCCACTTTCAAAAATAAAACCACTATAAAGGTCTTTCACCGGAGTTTTTTTGGTGCTTTTTTTATTGTTTTTAGTGCGTTTTTGGCAAAAAGGCAGAGATAATGTGTACATTTCTGCACAAGAAAACGCATAAAAAAATGCCCCAAAAACCCTCTGTGGAGAGCCCCTTCAAAAAGCAAGGAAAAAAAGTGGGCAGAGAAACCTTAATCAGATCAGGTGTCACTTGATTACAATGGGGGGACAAGCCCACATGCCATTATACAAAACCACTATAACCTAAAAACCCCCCCCAATCACTCACAGTAGTCAGGTACCATCAATGGATAAAAACACTGTTCAACACAGAAGTAAAATGACCCCTGACAGCAGTTATCACAGGAGAGTATCTCTGAGGGGAGTTGTTCTCTTCATCTTTTTTTTTTCCATTGTCTTCCCCGATGAGTCATTCCCCCATTTCTTTCTTGTCCGGTACCGCAGGTCTTTTTCTGTGGTCATACTCCCCCCTGTAGAATTTCCACAAATACATTTTTAGACTCCTCTCTTTTTCGCATTTTCCCTTAAATTTCCCCAAAAACGTATGTTAGACCCTAAAAATTAGAAATTAAAAATGTCGATAAATGGATGTAAATAGGTAGACCCCCCCTTAGGTGGTAAACAGGGCCTTCCTCCATTAATTTTGTAGGTTGACAGGGCCACCCCCGTAACTACCCGGTTAGCTGGGGTGCCCCCCGTAACTAGCAGGGGCCGGGGGGGGCCCCCAGTAAATACCAGGTAGCGGGGCTTCCCCCCAAATGCCAGGTAGCTGGGGTGCCCCCGGAAAGCCAGGTAGTTGGCGCGCCCCGGGAAATAGCCAGGTATTGGCACTGCCCCCGAAATAGCCGGTAGTGGGGGTGCCCCCCGTAAGTGCCCGTAGTGGGGTGTCCCCATAATCACCAGGGAGCTGGGGGTGTTCCCCGTAAACAGCCCTCTTTGGGGGTGCCCCCCGTAATCAACTAGGACTGGGGCTGCCCCCCGTAATCAGCCAGGTTTGGGGCGCCCCCCGAATCAGAAAAGGGATCTGGGGGGCCCCCATAATCACCAGGTAGTGGGGGGTGCCCCCCGAATACCCGGTAGTGGGGCTCCCCCAGTAATCAGCCAGGGACGGGGGTGCCCCTGTAATCAGCAGGAGCTAGGGCTGCCCCCAGTATCAGAGGGAGCTAGGGGCCCCCCGTAATCAGCCAGGGAGGGCCCGTAAATTTGCCATCTAGGGCCCTAATTTGCCCGGTAGGGCCAGGGGCAGTAAATTTGCCACCTAGGGCCGAGCAGTAAATTTGCCCGCTAAGGCCTTTTGAAGCAGGCAGGGGCCCGTATAGGCAGGCAGTGCCCTATGTAAGCAGGCAGGGGGGCCCGTAGTAGCCAGGGGAGGGGCCCTATTAGGGAAGCAAGGCCCGTATATAGGCAGCGGGCCCGTAAACAGGTAACAGGGCCACTTATAGGTAGAAGGGGCGTATGGGGGAGACAGGGCACTTATAGGTAGAAGGGGGGTAATAGGCAGACAGGGCCCCGTATTAGGTAGACGGGGGAAATATATAGGTAGACCGGGTCGTATATAGGCAGACGGGCAGTTAAGGTAACAGGGCCCCCTTATTTGGTAGACAGGGGCAGTATATAGGCAAAGGGGTGGGATATATTTAGATGGGGGCCCTATATGGGAACGGGCCCCCTTTAAAGGGAGACGGGGAGTATATAGCCCAACAGGGCTAGTTATAGACAGGGCCATTTATAGGTAGACAGGGGCAGTTAATAACAGGGCGGTAAATAGGAACAGGGTTTAAGCAGGGGGGGGGGGAGCGGTTATAGGGGAGACAAGGGTGGATATAAGCAAAAGGGTGATATGAAAGGGAGAAAGGGGTATGTAGGCAGACAGGGCTGAAATTTTAGGGAGACAGGGGTGATATATGACCCCCCCCCCAACGGGGTGATATATAGGGAGACGGGGTGATATATAGGCAGACGGGGGGGATATATGGTAGACGGGGGTGATATTGGTAGCGGGGTTTGTAGTTTTCCCCGGGGGCGGGCCCCAGGCAGCGTGTGCGGGCCGGAGTGGCGCACGATGACGTCATCACATACGCGCCCGCCCCTTTGGCCTCCTGGGGGCTGAACGGGGGATAGAAATCCCAGTGTTCAGCCCCGGCCCCTGCTCGCAAACCACACGGGGCAGCGGCGGCCATGGGGCTGCAGGTGGGGCTGTGACCCCGTGCAGCCGTGGGGCGAGGGGGTGTGTTCCCCTGCCCCAGGAGTCCGGTCGCGATGGACCCTTGCGGCCCCTGTAGCCGCCACAGACCCGGGGCGGGATTGGGGCCCGCTGGGGGGAAACACTGGGCCCCCCCGGGGGGCAACCGAGCCCGGGCCCCCCGGCCCGGACCCCCCGCGCCCCCACCCAGTGTCCGGTTTTCCCCTTGGGCATCCGGGCCTGAATACATTGGACTTTAATAATTAAGCAGGCCACTCATTTCACGTAGAAAAAATATGAAAAGAGTAAAGAAAAGAAAATACATGATTTTAGTTGAATTTTTTCACCCTGTTAATTCTTGGACATGTTAAGAATCAGATTGTAGCCTGCTCCTAATTTGAGATTTTATGATTGTGGATGTGAGTCATACTTACAGCTGACTGGACAACAGACTAAACCCATTAAGAGGTAATATAAGCCCCAGTGCTATTTGGGAGAGATATGATAGGTGTAGATAACTTATTTGCAGTGGATCACATGCCCATCCACTACAGGAACAGCTGAATGATATATATTAAAAAAAAACAAAAAAATACGGCACATTGGATAAGTAACAGTTCACACCAGTATGCAGAAAAGCCACATATCAGACAAGTAGAGACCCCTCTACTATTCGGGTGCGCTGCCCCGCACATTTCAGGTGTCCACCACAAAATACCGACACCCTCTGCTCCCCAGTATTTAGGGCAAAAATTACATACTGTAAAAATATAAATTATGAGGTACTGTAGTATTTGTTACAGTGGCCACTATATTTGTAAGCTCGTAACCCACGTCAATGGGTTTCATTTTTCTTTCGGGTCCCTATACTAATAATTTACAGAAAAATGGGACATTATTTACTCAAAAACACAAGCACAAGGCCATACTTACAGCTCAATGGCTGGACTATAGACTGAACCTAGTAGGAGGCAATGTAAGCCCCAATGCTACTTGGGAGAGATATAACAGGTAGAGATAACTATTGTGCTCTTCTACATACTGGTGGGAAATAGTACATATCCAATGTGCAGTTTCTAATTATTCAGTTGCTCCTATAGTGGATAGGTGTGTTTGCTACTGCTCATTAGTTATCTGTACCTGTTATCTCACTCCCAAGCAGCACTGGGGCTTACATTACTGCATTTAGTCTATTGTCAAGCTAATGAGCTTTAAGTATGGCCCTGTGTTTGTATTTTTGAGTAAATGTCCCATTTTGATGTGATTTTTTTTCCTGTAAATTGTTAGTGTAGGGACTCGGAAGAAAATTAAGGCTTTTGACGTGGTTTGCGAGATTGTGAATATAGTGCCCACTGTTACAACTAATTGCTCATATTTGATATTTTCCAGTGTGTAATTGTTGTTCTAAATACTGGGGAGCAGATGGTGTCAGTATTTTGAGTTAAAACTTTGAGATTCTCGGTTCACATATTTTGATCAAAAGATGTTTAAGCTGCCCACGACTTTCAATGTGATCTCAAATAGGGCAGTCCTACACTATATTTTACCTCTCAATAGAGCCACATCCAGGACTCTCACTGGGTCAACCGACCTTTATCCAGAGAGAAAAAATTAAAAAAAAACAACCTGCAAGCTGCACTTCTTATGACAGCCTGTGAGAGTGGGCAGGTGCAGAAAATCAAAATGGAGGCACCCTTTCCTCCCCATATAGGTTAAAATCAATATACACCAAATATAACGTATGGTTCTGCACAAAAAACACTTCTGAAAAAACATATGCAAACCTGGGTGCCACTGGCAGGGCTGCGGCACACACACACACATTATATATATATATATAAAATATATAATATATATATATATATATAATATTATATATATATATATATATATATATATATATATATATAATAACATGTACACACACATCACTGCCCTTTTTGCAGTACCAGGGGGCGGAATCTAAGTAGAACCCGGTTTTCATCAGAGCCCGCCGCAAAGGATGGACTTGCTGCGGCGGAGAACTACCAGGTCGCCCCACTGGCGTGACTTGCTTGCGGTGGCAGTCAAGGCAGTGCGTGGTACAAAATCATGAGATGTAGGCGAAGTCGGGGACAGGCAACAGGTCAGGGCAGGCGGCAAAGGTTCGTGGTCGAGAAACAGGAGCGTAAAGGTTCGGTACACGGAAGACAGGCTATGAGGCAGAAGACGCTTTCTCTAAAGGCAGTACGGCACTAAAGATCCGGCAAAGGAAGGAGGTTAAATAGGGTCACCTGCCAGCCTTTACCAATAATGGGCGTACTGGCCCTTTAAATCCCCGAGAGCCGGCGGGCATGCGCATATCGGCCGGCCAGGAGGACGGGAGGACGCGGGAGCGCAGTTAGGTAAGGGGAAAGCCGGGACCCGACGAGGGGCTGCGGGACCACTCGTGACAGTACCCCCCCCCCCCCCCTTAGGCCTCCTCCTCTTTCTGGTTCGGAGGAACCTCAACAACAGACCGCGGTCCAGGATGTTTTCCTCATGCTCCATGATCTCTCCTCCGGACCGAATCCCTCCCAATCAACCAGGAATTGCCGTTTACCCCTAACCGACTTCATAGCCAAGATTTTTTTGACCGAAAATATTTTTAAAAACCTACAGCTCAGAAGGGGGGGCAACCTTTCTGGAGAAGGGGTTCAACACAGGGGTTTCAGGAGGGATACATAAAAAATTTGGGGATCCGCAGGGTTTTGGTGGCGATAGTTTATATGCTATTTGTTTAATACGGCTCAGGATTTAAAAGGGGCCCAAAGGGAAGCGCGACCCAGCTTGTAGCTTTTGGAATTTTCAAACCTAAACAAAATTTGGGCGGACGGGCCAAAAACCCTTGTCTCCCGGGAAAAGGGTTTTGGAGACCGGTTTTCCTTTTTCCCTTTTCCGCCTAGCCTTCAAACGGGCACAGCACGCTGGGGGGAAACTGACAGCCTGCTCCCAAATCCCAAAAATTCGGGGACCAAGGCATCTACAGGGGGAAACCCCTCGAGGAAGGGCGGGGGAAGGAGGGCGGGATGCCCGGCCATATACAATAAAAAAGGGGAGCCCGCCCCCGAAGCCCCTGACCCCCAACGAGTTGTAAAAAATTCGGCCCAGGGTAGGGGGTTTTTTGGCCCCAAAATCATCCTGGCGAGAGAAAAAAAAATGACGAAAAGAGCTCCCCCAAACCCTATTGACCCCCTACCGGGCCTTTAGTTTGCGGATGGTATGACGAAAAAGAAGTCAAATTTAAAACCTGCAGTGGAGAGAGTGCGCCCAGAATTTGGAAAAACCGAACTGTACCCCACGACCCAGAAACGATTGCGGGAAAGACCGGGGGGGCGGAACACTTTAAATAAAAAAAAAGGTAGGCAAAAAAACTGGTGGGGAAAGGGAAACCCGGGCGGGTGGGCAAGTGGGGAACACCCTTCGAAAACCTATCCGTAATGCCCCCGAACAGGGTTTGTTACCCAAAGGGAGGAGGGAAAAGGCCCGGTGATAAAAACCCCTCCCAAAAATAAGACCATGGAGTACTGGCATAGGAAAGGGGTTTCCCCGCACCCCGGGAGGACTGAGGGGGGGAAAACCTTTAAAATTCCGGAAACAAGTAGCACAGGAACCAGGGAAAGCCCTTAATATCTTTGCCGCCTGGCCCCCTTTTAAGAACCGAGAGATAAATTGGAACGTTTTTTTCGGGCCCCAGGTTTTCCCTTTGCCTTTCAAAGAGCAATGCCCCAATTCAGTATTCTCCGCGCAGCGACGGCCGAACAAAGGTCTTCCCGGGGGTTTATCTCCCAAAGGGAGGACGGGTGCGGGTTTGGGATCAGGGGGTTCCAAAGTTATAATTTTTGGGCTGCGGCTCCTCTCCCATGATGCCCAATGCGCGAGGGGAGAGAAACCCCCCCCCTGATTTTTTCCCTTTGGGCTGGGGCAAAAAAGGGAATCCAAAGTTAAATTTTTAAAAAAAAAAAGGGGCCCACCTGCTTGCCCGAGGATTGGGGCGCTGGGCCCGGGGGAACGGGAGATACGGAAGGTTTTTTTTGGATCTGTTTTTTTACCTCAAAACAGATGACGAGCTCCCCCCAGGGGGGATCCCGCCACCCTCCGGGGCCCATCTTGAAAAGCGAAAAAATTCTCGGTCCCCAAAAGCATAGTTCCTCCAGCCGCCCGAAAGGTCTTGGAGAAAGAACCCGCAGGGTGGTTTTTCCCTTTGGGGCCCCTTTGGGGAAAAGGGGAAAACCCGGCCCCCACCGAAGGGGCCCACCCAAACCTCCATAGAGAAAAGGCCCCTTCCAGGGTCAGGGCGTGACAAAATATTTTGGGCGGAAAGCAAAGGCTGACTTCAAATCCGAGAAGGCCTTTCGGCCGCTTTTTGCCAACATTTGGGGTTTTGCCTTCCTTTCCGGTGAGAGCCACAATTGGAGCCACCCTTAGAGAAGTGGGATAAAAAAACTGCCCCATAGTAATTGGCAAAGCCCCCAAAAAAAATGGGAAGGGGTCCCAAATCCCAAAAGGTCGGCCCTTGCAGGGGTAGGGAGACAGGGTTAAGGGGTCCATTTTGCAAAGGGCCCCGGTTTGGAAACGATTTAACCGAGGGAAAAGGGAGGGCGGGTTGATGGGGAAAAACATTTCCTTTAATTTTTCGTACAGGGGGTTTCTGCGAAGGCGTTGCAGGCGGGGGTAGGCGGGGGCCTGTGATAAAATGGGGTTTCCGGGGGTCAGGGGGGAAAAAACAAGATGTCGTCCCAGGAAAAAATTTACACACGTTTTAGAGCAGGTCCCCCAATATGTGATTTACAACTCATAAAAGAACCCCCCGGGGGCATTTCCCCAGACCGAAAGGCATTACTAATACTTTAAAGTGAAACCCTCGCGGGTTTTTAAACGCCGTCTTCCACTCCCTCTCCCCACGGGTCCTGAGAGGGTTTTTAAAGCCCCGCCAGGTCAAATTTGGGGAAAAAACCTTTTGGCTCCCCGAGACGGTCCCAAAGTGTTCTTAATTATGGCAACGGATAAACCAAATTTTTCACGGTTAAACGGTTCAAAAGGGCCCCGGGAGTTTGATGCATGGGCGGGAGAGAACCATCCTTCTTCTGTACAAGAAAAAAACACCCCGGGGGGGTGAATTGAGGGCTTGGGGTTTTTTAAAAACCCCTTTTTTCAGGTTTTTCACGGGTATAGTGCCCCCCAGGGCCCTGAGGGCCCTTTGGGCCCAAAAAAAAGGGAGTTTTAAAATCTACCCCGGGGGGGGGAACGAGGTCCCAAAAGGGAAAGGGGGTTCCCAAAGGGCCAAAAAATAGGGGCCCAAAGAAGGGGGGAAAAAGGAAAAATTTGGCCCATGTTTTCCGAAAAGAAAGTCCCTTAAATCCCGGGAATTTCCCCGGGAAAAGGGCCCTGGGCAAAGGAAAACCTGGGTTAAAAACTTTGGGTGAGGGGGGAATGGCCCGGACTGGGGCCGCCGGAACTTTAAAACAGCGACTCTGGCAGTCGGGAAAACCCCCGCGCAGAACCTCCCCCCCGGGTTTTTCCCTCAGGGGCGGGGCATGGAGCTGCAGCCACGGAAGACCCAAGAAAGGGTTTGCTGAGGACAAAACCAGGGGGGGACGGGAAAAGGGGTACCTCCTCCCGTTTAAGGGCCCCCAAGCGGAAGGGACTTGGGTTTTGGGCCCCATACCCGGGAAAGGCCTCACTAAGGAGCTCACCCCCAAAACCCTGGGGGATATCACCCAAGGGGTTCCACCAGAAAAGGGTTTTAACCCCGGAAGGCGATACTGGGACAACCAGGTTGGGGTGAATAAAGTTTTCCCGGGGGACCAGAGTCAGAAAGGGGGGCCCCCCGAAAAACGAGTCCGGGAACCCAACGGACCTCAACCTCCAAGTAAAACGTGGGGAGGAAAAATGGGTTCCCCGAAACCCAGGGAAAGCCCTCCACATAACCTAGGTGCGGGCGTTTTCCCCTTTCCCCTGTGACGAAGCGGGCAACCATTGCGAAAGTTTTCCGGGGGGGCACAGTAAAAAGGGACAATTTCTCTGCCCGAACGGCGGGGCCCGCTCCTGACCCCACAGATGTGCCTGGGTCCACCTGCATTGGGTTCTTCACTGGTTGGGAGGGGAAGGGGGCAGCTGTGGGCTTTGGAAAACCGGACCAGGCGAGGCAAACCGGGGGTGGTCGGCGAGATCACGTTCCCGGGGTAGTTCCTCTTTTTCCCCTCGGCGAAGGGGAACATCGATCCGAGTGGGTAGGGGGACATTAGCTTTAGGGAGGACGGGGTCTTTTCTAGCCGCAGGGGCCCTTAACTCTGCCCGGGCAAGCCCCTTTTTGAAAGTGGCACATAGAGCGGGGTCGTTCCAGGTCACTCTGACCCCATGGTCCCCAAAACAAAACTGCGTATCGCCGACCGGGGGAGTCACCCAGGCGAAGATACGTAAGGGGTTTCTTGCAGAGGGGTTCCCGTGCCGGTTTTTTTTTCAAGACACTGGGGAACCCCGGAAGAAGGAAAGCCGAAGGGGCTTCGTCACCCCGGGTCGCCCCCGGGCCCAAGAGGGGGGGCCCCAAACAAAGCCCCCTTTTCCCGGGCAGCCCGACTGACCACGAAGGCCACCTTTGAACGTTCATGGGGAAATTGGGCCACCTTAACTCAATGTTTCATAGAGCACTGGGAAAAAAATCCCCTGCACAGTTTGGAGTCCCCCTTTAAACTTTTCGGGGAGTGGGGAAATGCAGCCTAGAAGTCCCAGGGCTGGCGGAGGGTCGCCACAGGAAGGGGGGGATCACGGCCCGTTGGTTACCAAGGGGTGCTGCAGCATGCGGAAAAACTGGGGTTACACCCGCTGGGCCTTTTTTGCGCCAAAATTTTGTGACTGCTGAGCCCCTATTTGGGCCCTGAATCCCGGGTTTAAAACCAAAAGGCCCAAAAGGGCCTTGGCGGGGTTTCCCTTTTCCGGGTCTTACTGTAACGGGTGCTGGTTTGTGGTTTTCCCCTGGGACCACCCGGGGAAAGGGGATGTGTTAAAAATAGACTACCAAAGGGGCCGGGAATTCCCAAGTAGAAAACCCCGGGTTTTCCACCAAAAGCCCCCCCGCAAAGCGGGGTTGGGCTTGCGCAGGCGGGAGAAAAATACCGGTTCCCCCACTGGCGTGACTTTTTTTGGGGTGGGGCCAAGGGGAGTGCGGTACAAAAAACGTTTAAAACGTAGGCGAAGTCGGGAAAAGGCCCAAAAGGGCAGGGGAGGGAAGGGAAAGGGTTTGTGGTCGAGAAACAGGGGCTTTTAGTTCGGTACACGGGAAAACGGCTTGAGGCAGAAAGAAACCGGCTATGAGGGGAGTAAAGGGACTAAAGATTCCCCGGGAAAATTTACCCGGGAAGGGAAAGGGGGTTAAATAGGTCACCTGCCACCTTTACCCCTAAAAGGGCCCTAAATGGCCCCTTTTAAAACCCCGAGAGGGCCCTCGCGCGCCAAACCAAGGCCCAGGCATCGGGATACCGCCGGGCCCCCAGGAACGGGGAAAGCGGGGAAACGCATTTAGGGAAAGGGGGAAGCCAGGAAACCCCACCCGTGGGACCGGCCCAAACGCCGCCGGGACCCCCCAAAGGCCGGGGGGCCGCACGATTTGCCCCCAGCCCGGGCGAGGGGCGCGGGCCACTCTTGACCCTTCTTGTTACAGCAAATTTTAAAAAGGGAAACTTTTTGCCAATTTCTTTTTTTTTTTTTTTAAATCAAGACCTTGGGTCCATATTCTTTTCCCCCCCATTTTTTTTTTTTTTTCTGATTTTTTTAAATTTTTTTAATTCGGGGCCCTCTTTTAATTGGGGGTTTTTTGGGGAAGACATTCTGCTTGGGGGACTGGGTTTAAAAAAAGCAGGTTCAAGGGGAGAACTTTATCAGAAAACTTCAACCCCCAGGGGGAAAATTTTTTAACCCAGTGTCCATAGACTGGGATGGAGAGGCATGTGAAAGGGGGGGGGGAGCTTTCCCTTCCTTTTGTGGGGGTGAATACTTCTGGTGT